>SJXQ01012465.1:0-70000 GCA_006408695.1 Aepyceros melampus | reverse complement strand
CTGCAGCATTCCAGGTTTCCCTGTCCATCACCAACTACCAGAGTTCACTCAAACTCATGTCGATCCAGTTGGTGATGCCATCAATCATCCCATCCTCTGTCATCCCCTTCTCCTCCTGCCTTCAATCTTACCCAGCATCAGGGTCTTTTCAAATGAGTCAGTTCTTCGCAGCAGGTGGCCAAAGTATTTTATTTTCAGCTTCAACATCAGTCCTTCCAATGAACATTCAGGACTGATTTCCTTTAGGATGGACTGGTTGGATCTCCTTGCAGTCCAAGGAACTCTCAAGAGTCTTCTCCAACACCACAGTTCAAAAGCATCAATTCTTCGGTGCTCAGCCTTCACAGTCCAACTCTCATATCCGTACATGACTACTGGAAAAACCGTAGCTTTGACTAGATGGACCTTTGCTGGCAAAGTAATGTCTCTGCTTTTTAATCTGGTGCATTATAATGTTCCTATTCCCATTCCCTACTCCTCCCAAAAATGAGACCCTTCCTCATCTCCACATGTCCATATTCTACACTCTACGCTCAGCTAATATCTTATCTCCTCCAAAAGCCTTTCAAGAGCATATCAGCCTACTATTGCATTCCTACTATAATTATTTCTGTAATATTCATTTACCTTGATCAATACATTTGTATTTGTCAGCTCCCTGTTCTGTTTATGTTCTGTGTCCCCAGTCAAGCCATATAAGAGCCCTGCAGCAAATCTTCAGACAACTTGTACTATCCAAATATGCCTTACATTACCCTCAACCAAGTCACTACAGGGAGACAAGAATCATGACATACAATTTGAATTCCCAAGATAACTAGCAGAATCCTAAGCACATATTAGGGCTTCATAATGTATTGATTGTCTCAAATATACATTAATAGCAGTAAGTTTTTGGTAATAATAACAACAACAGCTAAATATATGTGCGCGCGTGTGTGTGTGTGTGCTTAGTGCTACATGGCTTCAGTCATGTCTGACTCTTTGAAACCCCATGGACCTGTTGCCCACCAGGCTCCTCTGTCCATGGGATTCTCCAGGCAAGAATACTGGAGTGGGTAGCCTTTCCTTTCTCCAGGGGGTCTCCCCAATGCAGGGACTGAACCTGTGTCTACTTGACTACATATTTATATATAAATAATATATATGTTATATAAACATATGTGTGCTGCTGGAAAAGACTCCTGATAGTCCCTTGGACAGCAAGGAGATCAAACCAGTCATTCCTAAAGAAGACTAACCCTGAATATTCATTGGAAGGACTGGTGCTGAAGCTGAAGCTTCAATAATTTGGCCACCTGATGCAAAGAGCTGACTCATTGGAAAATACTTTGATGCTGGGAAAGATTGAGGGCAGAAGAAGGGGGCAGCAGAGAATGAAATGGTTGGATGGCATCACCAACTCACTGGACATGAGTTTGTGCAAACTCCAGGAGTTAGTGAAGGACATGGAAGCCTGGCATGCTCCAGTCCATGAGGTCGCAAGGAGTTGGACACGACTGAGACTGAACAGAAACAACAAATATATATAGATAGATAGATAGATAGATTCTTTACCATTGAGCCACCAGGTAAAGCCAGGTGGTAAGGAGCAATACAGGAGAGGCAGTTTCAATCCCTGTGTTGGAAAGATGCCCTGGAGAAGGGAATGGCTGCCCACTCCAGTATTCTTGCCTGGAGAACCCCATGGACAGAGGAACCTGGTAGTTACAGTCTCTGGAGTTGCAAAGAGTCAGACATGACCTAGCAACTAAACCACCACTATATATAAAAACATATATATAAATTCAGTCCTCACAACTGCCAATGATGTAGGTACTACTGTTATACCCATTTTACAGAAAAAAACAAGGAACAAAAAATTTAAGTGACTTGTCAAAAGGTCACACAGCTAATAAGTAGTAGCTGAGTCAGTATCCAAATACATGCAGTGTCAATCCAGAGTCAGCATTCCCTTGACTACTTTAAAAATACTTGTGCTCCAGTTGTGTCCGACTCTTTGAGAACCCATAGACATGGGGCCCAACATGCCCCTCTGTCCATGGGATTTTCTGAGCAAGAATACTGAAGTGAGTTGCCATGCCCTCCTCCTTCACTCAATAGATGTTGTTCTAAGATTAAACAACTCTAACACTTAAAAAAATTATAAAACACATATTACTTCTGCTGTAAACACGGACTAGAGAAAATATGGAAAGAAGAGCTTTGATAAAGTAGGGGGAAAAAACAAAAACAAAAACAAAAACCTGAGCAGAAGATACAAAGCTCCCAGGAAAAAATAAGAAGGAAAAAAAAAATTTTGAGAAGCATTTCTCTTTAGAAAAAAAAATAGAGTTGTGCCATTTTCTCAAAGTCTCTGTCACTTATAAAGCATCATCTTGACTTCCTCTCCTTAATATATCAAATTATATAGCATATCTGAGAGCAAGCAACCATTATTAGCAAAAACTCCACAACTCTACATCAGAATCACATAATCTTGAACCAGTGAAATGCAGCCACCTTTGGACTGACACACACAACAGCTGTTTAGAGTGCTGGAGAAGTGGCCTGATGAAGATTCCTAGGAAAAACTGGAAAAGGAATGTTTATTTCCAAATCTTTCAAATTTGATGAGGCTGTTGAAAGTCAGGGAGAAAAATACAAGATATATTTCTACTTTAAAAGCAACAAGAGATTCTTGATAATTGAGAGATGATGGAAAGTGGAGGCAAGTGATGTAGGTTTGTATATAACTCATAATATATAATTTATGAAGCCTTTTCCTATACATTATTTATTTTAATTCATACGATAACCTGGTACAATCAGGTAGTGTTATCATGTTATCATCTCTACAAAATTAGCCTCTGCAAATAGTGCTCAGAGATGATATGTGCTCCAGTTGTGTCCGACTCTTTGAGAACCCATAGACATGGGGCCCACTAGGAAGTGAAGAAGCCAGGACTAAAGACCAGGTCCTCTAAAACAAAGGTCCTTTCCATATATCATGTGGTTTTCTCTTAAAAAACAAACAAACAAAAAGAGCCTCTTGTGTTCAGGGGTGGGGGGGGTGGAGAGTAACAGTGATTGCTAAACAGATAATGATTGAAGCATGATAATTACAAGTCTCATTTCTCTGCTCTTTTGAGGAAACCACATCTTCTTCTTGAAAGTGAAATAATAAGTAATGAAAAAAAGCCCTCTTGGTTGCTTTCCATATCAGTGTTCCCTAAATCCAGTTCTCCCTTCCTGGGTCTGGACAGTGTAACAATCTCTGTAACTCGGACTCCACCCCACCCACGAAAAACAAGCCTCATGACTCCATTCAGGGAAATGCCAACGGAAACCCAGAGAAAATCTGCTGCTAAGCTGCTGCTAAGTCATTTCAGTCGTGTCCGACTCTGTGCAACCCCATAGATGGCAGCCCACCAGGCTCCCCCATCCCTGGGATTCTCAAGGCAAGAACACTGGAGTGGGTTGCCATTTCCTTCTCCAATGCATGAAAGTGAAAAGTGAAAGTAAAGTCGCTCAGTCGTGTCCAACCCTTAGCGACCCCATGGACTGCAGCCCACCAGGCTCCCCATCCATGGGACTTTCCAGGCAACAGCACACAGAAAATCTAGAACCCTGAAAATAAAGCAATTTCTCCATAGAGCACAGCATAATTCCCCCAAAGAAAGTTAAATGAAGAGTGATTTAACTTAGCACTGTGTGGTATGCCATATGTATTGTGGGGAGGACGTGGGGGTACAGGGAGCTAGGGTCTGAAAACGGAAGAAAAATTTAAAAAGCAGATAAATTCTATCTAGAGTTTGTTATAGCTGAAGGACTCTATGCCACAAAGTAAAGGAAACTGCTTCTTCAGAGCTCTACAATTTCCTGAGGAACAGAGATCAACAAACAAATCCACCCTTTCTCAGAAGTAACACATGAAACTCTTTCAACATTCCTATGCAAGGGATGACAAGTCAGACATTTCACTGAAGAAGCAGTCAGTATGATTATGCCCACAGAGGCTATCCCTGTTTACCCCTTCTTCACAGAGATGCCCATAAGCCTTGGCATGTTGCCAGTCTAACACGCAACCAACATGTGGTTCCAGGTAAAGAAGGCTCTATATAAGTCAAATATTATTTTTCTCACTTTTATTTTTCCCTTTATTTTATTTTTCTCTTCTTTTATTAATTAATTCAGTACGCATATGCATACGCTTGACATAGTTGTGGATTCTTGGGATAAAATAGTGAACAAAATAAAGTTTCTCCCCTCATAAGCTCACACTCTAAATCCAAATTGAACTACCTCAAGATTTCTTCCACCTCGAAGATTCTATGGTTCCATTACTAGAGAAAAGGCTTCAATTGCAAACCCCCTAGCAGAGAGACACTTTGAACACCTAAAGGAAAAAGTTCACCTTATAGCCTCAGCAGCTAGCATAACGCTTAATGGTCAGTAAAAGTTTTTTCACAGAAAGGAGGTAATTGCTATACTAAAGATATGGAAACTAAAATTCAGGATGGTAAAATAAATTACCTGTTACACAAATGGTGAGTGGTAGAGCTAAGAACTCTATCCTGACCCAGAACTATTCTAGATGTGCCTCATAATTTTGATGTAACTGATTAGGGCTTTATTTTTAAGGACTATTCAGTTATTAAAGTCAGCTCCCCAGAAGTGAGAGTCTCTGCATCTTTGCTTACCTCTGAATTTACTAGTACCAGACAGTTCAACACAATTTTTCTGTAATGGGGTCAAGAGATAAGAGATGAAAGAGTTTAGGAATGAAGGTACCTTTAAAAGTTATCTAGTTATTTCTCTTTACTTCTCAGTTGAGGAAACTGATAGGAAAGGGCAGAAATTTGCCCAAAACCACAGACAGTCAAGGGAGATCTAGCAACAAAATCCAACTCTTTTGATAATCAAGCCCAGTGTTCATTTCTGTCATAACACTGTCTGTTCCTTGAAGGAAAGAAGAATTATTAAATGTTTTTGTATTTTTACCAATACTCAGAGTACGCCTACCTTATAGTGCTACTGGCATACTACATTACCCAACAAATAACTATTAAGAAAACTTTGTTTTCAAACCTAACTTTTCCTCCTCCCTGAAATTTCTCTATTCCAGTCAAGCCAGAGAATTTTCAACAGCTTCTAGACCAATACCCTGAGCTAAAAGACTCCAGTAGGTATCGTAGAAACTAATACAACACTGTAATGTAACTATACTCCAATAAAAAAAATTTTTTTAATAAAATTAGGCAAAATTTTTATCCTCTTTTGGGTTATCTGATTCATTGGTAAAACAGGGATAATAATACTTACCCTGATTATCCCAAAAGGGTAGTAAAGTAGAATATATGAGCAAATGGCCATAATAAATTTAAAAAGAATAAAGCACCATGCAAATAAAAGGAACTACAATTAATTACTAGTATTATTACTCAGAAATACTGCATATTTTAGAGGCCAGAAGCTATCTTATAAAATCAGTTTATAAAGAGACAAAAGCAATGTGACATAGCTGGAAGATCACAAGGACAGAGTTGGCCCTATGTATGAATCCAGACTCTGTGACCTTGAAAAGTTGTTTAAACAAACAGCCTCCTCATCTGAAAATGGGGGCTATTACTACTCTGAAGAATAAGTAACAAATATTTACAAATATACATCTAAAGCATCGTGTTTGTATGGTATAAAATGGTGTCATTATAATGTTCCTTTTCCAGAGAGCTTAGAACTTCAGGTTTTTATCCAGCATTCACACTGCGGGAACAGCTGAAACATCTGTAATGTCAAGTAGCTGAAGCTGATTTTAAAAGAAAAACTAAAGAAAAGAAAAAGAAAAAATCATCACCACCAACAACAACAACAGTATCCCTGATCAACATATTAAAGCAAAATTTTAGATGCTAATTAACCTAGCATATTAGCAATTGGGCCAGAATTTAGGAGCCAGTTCTATCAATGGGCATTTTCTCAGTCATTCAGACAAACTGTTGTGCTTATTTCAAATCCACTGTACTAAGGCTCTCTTTGTTGACTGGATTGTTGGATTATTGCCTGCATTCTGTCTTCTGTGAAATGCCAAATGTATAGAAATTTCAGTCACCAGATTAAACGTTCGTCTTGACAATATATTATGCTGTTTGGTGTCATGTTGACATCCTACTGATGATGTTCACGGCTCTATGCTTTTATTTTGTTCTTTGGTTTCAGTAAGAAGAAAAGTTAAAAGCCCTTAGACTAATGAATTCAGATTCTTTTCAGATACAGTGCCGCTTCTCTTCCACGAGATCAGGAAAAGGATATATTTCTGGCTGCAGACATATGTGGTACAGACATGAGATCACAGCTTTAAGCTTAATAGAACATAACAATCTACTCACTGTTTACACTTTAGCCCAACGGGCAGCTGGAAATCACAACTAACCATATGCAGTGCTGAACAAGTGGTCATGACTTTATTAATAAAGCCAAGCATTAACAAATACGATTCTGGGAATGGTACAGTGAGGGGCAGGAGTTTCATACCATAGGCCCCTCTGAATACTAGGCATAGGGCCCAGACTATTGTTGAAAATGTCCTTTGGGATTAGACTATTCTTTCTGCCAGGATTTCATTTGCCATCTTTCATATTTCCCAGTTCTCTATACAGTGTTTAATCAGCTGCTAGGGACTGGTTAGAAAGGACTCTCATTATTCTTGCATCCTAACATCCTGAAAAGGAGTGCATTATAAAATTATCTATATACAATTAAATCAAATCACATAGAGAAATACTTTTCATACTACAGAAAACTAGTTTAACTAGAAAAAGAGATGCAAATAATACCTCATTAATCCTTCCAAAGTGTATGACAATTCTAGTAATATTATCTCTGATTTATTGATGAAAAACTGATGAGAAAGGCTTAAGGATACTACAGGTAAATTACAAAGCAAAGATTTAGATAGATGTCCAAATCCCATGCTTTCACTGGTCAATGACTGCCATAGAGAGTAAATTAACTGATAAGCCTGGCATATCATAATTCCTTTCTGCACTGAGATGTATACAAGTGTACTAGTTATCTAGAGTACTCAAGATGAATCACTATTTAACTAGAAGTATTTCTTATACATATCAGTGTCACAATTTATAAATTTCTTTCTAGTTCTTTCATTTCTTTACCATGCCTAACAGATAGCATCAAATCCCAAATCTGTAACCTAAGTACAAAAATCACAGAACAAGTGTAAGAGTGTAAAATCATCAACATACATACCAAGCTTTCATGAAATTGACTTGACCCTACTGGGTTGGCAAAAATTAAATAATCAGCAAGTCCTATGAAGTATGGTGCAGAAATTATAAGTTTCCTAGAGTAACTAGCTCATCCAAGTGAAATTTATTCAAGTGTAATAAGTAGAGAAGGTAAATCTGGGTCTGCAATCTAACTCCTCAGACTAGATTTAAGATATCGGATGGATTTTGATGAAGCACCTTTTGCATCTATGTGTAATCTGATTTTAGTTTTGTGTTTGAAACAGTAGTAAAGTTCCTTATTTGAAGTACATTGTATTGTCTTTTTTGGGAATTGTTACCATCAGGATAAACATACCTCGCATTTTCCATTGGGCCCAACATAAGAACTATATTCAGGAAACAAGAGCAGTGCAAAGAACAATGTTCCAAATGTACCTTCTCTCATAGCATGCCAGATTCATGATAAACTAAGAGAGACAGCATGCTCTCCACTGAGAGCCCTAATGATGCCACTAGAGTCCAAGCCATTCACACAGTTATGACATAGAAAGCAACCACATTTTCTTCCTTGGGGCTTAAAGAAAAGAACTAGCTCTCATCGCAGTCAATAATGTGTAACTACAGTGCAAGGCAAGAGAAAAACAAAGAACACATCCCATTGAAGTATGAGATTAATCTCAGATAATTATCCCAAGCAATTACAAATCACCATGAAATACAACTTTCAATCCTACCCTCAGCTTAGACACATCATAAAATGAAAATGGATGATTAAAAATAGTAGGAGCTAATAGGCAAAAAAGTATGGATGGAAAAGTTATAATGCCCATGTTTCCAATGGACTAAACACTGATAACAGAAAAATTGTTGTCTAGTGCAGATAACATATATACACAAACATAAAGCCTATGAAATTTCCTGGGGAGCAGGAAATATTATAAAATTATGTTTCAAAAGTAACTTTCCTAGAAAACATTACACCTAATATAGTATTCTTTTAACTGTATATTCATTATGAAATAATTATTCAGTTAACTAGCATTTGTATTATGTTTTGAAATGATAGCAGGCAACAGAGACAGAGAAAAAAGAATGTAAAAAACACTAGACAAGTAAAAAAACAATAATTTCTAATCTCTTTTTACCCAATATCAAAATTTATAAAAAGTTCAGATAAAAAACAAATAAGATCTTTTCAACAAATGGTGCTAAGAAAACTGAATAACTACACAAGACAATAGAGTTAAACCCTTACCTTACACTATATACAAAAATTAACTCAAAATGGATCAAAGACCTGAACTTAAAGCTAAAATATCAAAACCCTTAGATGACTTAGGGGAAGTCTTCATGACATTGCATTGCAATAATTTCTTGGATATGACACAAAAGCACAGGCAGCAAAAGAAAAATAGATAAACTGGACTTCATCAGTTTAAAAGACTTATGTGCATCAAAGGACACTATCAGGAGAGTTAAACAACAACACACAGAAAACGAAAAGTTTTCAAATCATATATCTGATAAGTTATTAATATCCAGAACACATAAAGAACTGCTACAATTCAATAGCAACAATTTCAAGCACAATTCAAAAATGAGCAAAGGATTTAAACAGGCATCTCTCCAAAGATCTATAAATGGATAATAAACATAGCAAAGATGTTCAACATGATCTGTCATTCAGTCAGTTCAGTTCAGTCGCTCAATCGGGTCAGACTATTTGCAACCCCGTGGACTGAAGCACGCCAGGCCTCCCTGTCCATCACCAACTCCTGCAGGTTACTCAAACTCATGTCCATTGAGTCAGTGATGCCATACAACCATTTCTTCCTCTGTCATACCCTTCTCTTCCTGCCCTCAATCTTTCCCAGCGTCAAGGTCTTTTCAAATGAGTCAGTCTTTGCATCAGGTGGCCAAAGTACTGGAGTTTCAGCTTCAACATCAGGCCTGCCAATGAACACTCAGGACTGATCTCTTTTAGGATGGATGGATTGGATCTCCTTGCAGTCCAAGAGACTCTCAAGAGTCTTCTCCAACACCACAGTTCAAAAGCATCAATTCTTTGGCGCTCAGGTTTCTTTATGATCCAACTCTACATCCATACATGACCACTGAAAAAACTATAGCTTTGACTAGATGGACCTTTGTTGGCAAAGTAATGTCTCTGCTGTTTACTATGCTGTCTAGGTTGGTCATAGCTTTTCTTCCAAGGAATAAGTGTCTTTTAATTTCATGGCTGCAATCACCATCTGCAGTGATTTTGGAGTCCCCTCATCAAAAGAAGTCAGCCACTGTTTCCACTGTTTCCCCATCTATTTGCCATGAAGTGATCGGACTGGATACCATGATCTTAGTTTTTTGAATGTTGAGCTTGAAGCCAATTTTTTCACTCTGCTCTTTCACTTTCATCAAGAGGCTCTTTAGTTCTTCCTCACATTCTGCCAAAGGGTGGTGTCATCTGCATATCTGAGGTTATTGATATTTCTCCCAGCAATCTTGATTCCAGCTTGTGCTTCTTCCTGCCCAGCGTTTCTCATGATGTACTCTGCATAGAAGTTAAATAAGCAGGGTGACAATATACAGCCTTGACATACTCCTTTTCCTATTTGGAACCAGTCTGTTGTTCTAAGTCCAGTGCTAACTGTTGCTTCCTGACCTGCATACAGGTTTCTCAAGAGGCGGGTCAGGTGGCCTGGTATTCTCATCTCTTTCAGAATTTTCCAGTTTACTGTGTTCCACACAGTCAAAGGCTTTGAAATAGTCAATAAAGCAGAAATAGATGTTTTTCAGGAACTCTCTGGCTTTTTCAGTGATCCAGTGAATGTTGGCAATTTGATCTCTGGTTCCTCTGCCTTTTCTAAAACCAGCTTGAACATCTGCAAGTTCACAGTTCACATACTGCTGAAGCCTGGCTTGGAGATTTTGAGCATTACTTTACTAGGGTGTGAGATGAGTGCAATTGTGTGGTAGTTTGAGCATTCTTTGGCATTGCCTTTCTTTGGGATTGGAATGAAAACTGACCTTTTCCAGTCCTGTGGCCACTGCTGAGTTTTCCAGATTTGCTGGCATCTTGAGTGCAGCGCTTTCACAGTATCATCTTTTAGGATTTGAAACAGCTCAACTGGAATTCCATCACCTCCACCAGCTTTATTTGTAGTGATGCTTCCTAAGGCCCACTTGACTTCACATTCCACGATGTCTGGCTCTAGGTGAGTGATCACACCATCGTGATTATTTGGGTCATGAAGATCTTTTTTTGTACAGTTCTGTGTATTCTTGCCACCTCTTCTTAATATCTTCTGCTTCTGTTAGGTCCATACCATTTCTGTCCTTTATTGAGCCCATCTTTGCATGAAATGTTCCTTGGTATCTCTCATTTTCTGGGAGAGATCTCTAGTCTTTCCCATTCTGTTCTTTTCCTCTATTTCTTCACACTGATCACTGAGAAAGGCTTTTCTTATCTCTACTTACTATTCTTTGGAACTCTGCATTCAAATGACTAGATCTTTCCTTTTCTCCTTTGCATTTTGCTTCTCTTCTTTTCACAGCTATCTGTAAGGCCTCCTCAGACAGCCATTTTGCTTTTTTGCATTTCTTTTTCTTTGGAATGCTCTTGACCCCTGTCTCCTGTGCAAAGTTACAAACCTTCGTCCACAATTCATCAGGCACTCTGTCTATCAGATCTAGTCCCTTAAATCTATTTCTTACTTTCACTATATAATCATAAGGGATTTGATTTAGGTCATACTTGAATGGCCAATAGGGAGTTCATGATCTGAGCCACAGTCAGCTCCTGGTCTAGTTTTTGCTGAATGTATAGAGCTTCTCCATCTTTGGCCACAAAGAGTATAATCAATTTGATTTTGGTGTTGGGCTTCTAGTGATGTCCATGTGTAGAGTCTTCTCTTGTGTTCTTGGAAGAGAGTGTTTGCTATGACTAGGTGTTCTCTTGGCAAAACTCTATTAGCCTTTGCCCTGCTTCATTCTGTACTCCAAAGCCAAATTTTCCTGTTACTCCAGGTGTTTCTTGACTTCCTACTTTTGCATTCCAGTCCCCTATAATGAAAAGGACATCTCTTTTGGGTGTTAGTTCTAAAAGGTTTTGTAGGTCTTCATAGAACTGTTCAACTTCAGCTTCTTCAGCATTACTGGTCGGGGCATAGACTTGGATTACTGTGATATTGAATGGTTTGCCTTGGAAACAGATCATTCTGACGTTTTTGAGATTCCATCCAAGTACTGCATTTCAGACCCTTTTGTTGACTATGACAGCTACTCCATTTCTTCTAAGGGATTCCTGCCCACAGTAGTAGATATAATGGTCATCTGAATTAAATTTCCCCATTCCAGTCCATTTTAGTTCACTGATTCCTAGAATGTTGATGTTCACTCTTGCCATCTCCTGTTTGACCACTTCTAATTTGTCTTAATTCATGAACCTAACACTCCAGGTTCCTATGTAATATTGCACTTTACAGCATCAGATCTTGGTTCTATCACCAGTCACATCCACAACTGTGTGTCATTTTTGCTTTGGCTCCGTCCCTTCATTCTTTCTGGAGTTATTTCTCCACTGATCTCCAGTAGCATATTGGGCACCTACCGACCCGAGGAGTTCATCTTTCAATGTTCTATCTTTTTGCCTTTTCATTCATCATTCAGTTCAGTCACTCAGTTGTGTCCGACTCTTTGCGACCCCATGAATCGTGGCACGCCAGGCCTCCCTGTCCATCACCATCTCCCAGAGTTCACTCAGACTCACGTCCATTGAGTCCGTGATGCCATCCAGCCATCTCATCCTCTGTCGTGCCCTTCTCCTCCTGCCCCCAATCCCTCCCAGCATCAGGGTCTTTTCCAGTGAGTCAACTCTTCTCTTGCTTCTATCATCAGTCACATCCACAACTGGTTGTTGCTTTTGCTTTGGCTCCATCCCTTCATTCTTTCTGGAGTTATTTCTCCAGTGATCTCCAATAGCATATTGGGCACCTACCAACCTGGGGAGTTCCTCTTTCAGTGTCCTATCTTTTTGCCTTTTCATACTGTTCATGGAGTTCTCAAGGCAAGAATACTGAAGTGGTTTGCCATTCCCCTCTTCAGTGGACCACATTTTGTCAGACCTCTCCACCTGGACCCGTCCATCCTGGGTGGCCCCAAATGACATGGCTTAGTTTCACTGAGTTGGACAAGGCTGTGGTCCATGTGATCAGATTGGCCTGTTGTCTATGATTGTGGTTTCAGTCTGTCTGCCCACTGATGCCCTCTCTCACTGCCTACCATCTTACTTGGGTTTCTCTTAACCTTGGACGTGGGGTATCTCTTCACGGCTGCTCCAGCAAAGTGCAGCCACCACTCCTAACCTCTGATGTGGGTTAGCTCCTCTCAGCCACCACTCACCAATCTCAGGCCTGGGGTAGCTCCTCTTGGCCATGCCTGTGCACCGTCAAAGCCACCATGCCTGTGAAGAGCTGACTCATTGGAAAAGACCCTGATGCTGGGAAAGATTGAAGACAAAAGGAGAAGAGGGTGGCAGAAGATGAGATGGTTGGATGTCATCACTGACTCAGTGGACATGAGGTTTAGCAAACTCTGGGTGATGGTAAAGGGCAAGGAAGCCTGGAGTCCTGTGGTCCATGGGGTCACAAAGAGTTGGACCTGACTTAGTGACTGAACACCAGCAACAAGCATAGTCACTGTGTACATCAGTATCAGTAAAGTGTGACTCATTTTCTATATCTTGAGACAGGAAAAATGGATGATTTCTCATTTCTCTCCTCCTTTGGTGGATAGTCCTGTTCCCCCAAGGATGGGCATGCCCCATTTAGAAACACGGTCTGGATCATGTTGGAGATTGCCTGTGGATGCCAGGCCAGGTATGCGCCAGTGACAGGACCTTTTTCTCGATGGGCATCTCTGCTCTAGAAGCAGACCCAGGACATTCGGGAAGGGGGGAGAGCCTCTGAGTGACACTCTTTCCCCAGTGTCATCTTCATCACGAGAGACAGCTACTGTGGTTTCAAAGGCTTCAGACCAGTAGAAAGCTTGCTTTTTCTGCAAAAATGTCCAGATTGGGCTGAGAGTTGGAGGCGGTGACTAAAGCTGGGAGACCCCAAGGGCTCTAGAGACCACGTAAATGTTCCCCAAGGGGAGAAAAAAGCCCTGATCACCCTACTTCCATGAGATCCAGAACCTGCAGTTGTCTAGCTTGGCAAGGAGCTGGTGCTGATGGAGGCTAGCCAGTGCCATCTGCACCTTCTCAGCAGGCACAGCCTCTTCCCTGGAGCACATCAGGATGTCAGCACCACAGGCATCCCAGCCTGGGCCAGCCCATCTTGGACGGTGTCATTCATAAAATATTGAAACAGCGAGGGTGCAGGGCGCACACCAAATGGCCACAGCAGGTTATGAGCAGGGGAGCCTGTGACGGAACCCGACCCCCATTCATTCCTGACTCTTGTCTGGCTCAGGGCCTGCACTTCCTGAGGGTGAACTCAGGCCAGGACAGCCAGCCTGATGGTTCTGGAATAAGCAGAAGCAAGCACTCATTGGTTGTGAATGGTCACTTTGTAAGGGCATCACAGGCACTTTTAAAATGTTTTTCCACTTTCTTACTTTTCTATGTGTGTGTGTGTGTGTGTGTGTGTGTGTGTGCATGTGTGTATATATTTCCCAGGTGGTGCTCAGTTCAGTTCAGTCGCTCAGTCATGTCCCACTCTTTCCGACCCCATGGGCTGCAGCTCACCAAGCCTCCCCGTCCATCACCAATGTCTGGAGTTTATTGAAACTTTGTCCATTCAGTTGGTAATGCCATCTAACCATCTCATGCTCTGTCGTCCCCTTTTCCTCCTGCCCTCAATCTTTCCCACCATCAAGGTCTTTCCAAATGAGTCAGTTCTTCACATCAGGTGATCAAAGCATTGAAGTTTCAGCTTCATAACCAGTCCTTCCAATGACTATTCAGGACTGATTTCCTTTAGGATGGACTGGTCGGATCTCCTTGCAGTCCAGGGGACTCTCAGGAGTCTTCTCCAACACCACAGTTCAAAAGCATCAATTCTTCTGTGCTCAGCTTTCTTTATAGTCCAACTCTCATATCCATACATGACTACTGGAAAAATCATAGCCTTAACTAGATGGACCTTTGTTGGCGAAGTAATGTCTCAGCTTTTGAATATGCTCTCTAGGTTGGTCATAACTTTCCTACCAAGGAGTAAGCATCTTTTAATTTCATGGCTGCAGTCACCATCTACAGTGATTTTGGAGCCACTAAAAGTAAAGTCTGACACTGTTTCCACTTTTTCCCATCTATTTGCTATGAAATAATGGAATCAGATACCATGATCTTCGTTTTCTGAATGTTGAGCTTTAAGCCAACTTTTTCACTCTCCTCTTTTACTTTCATCAAGAGGCTCTTTAGTTCTTCACTTTCTGCCATAAGGGTGATGTCATCTGCATATCTGAGGTTATTGATATTTCTCCAGGCAATCTTGATTCCAGCCTGTGCTTCATCCAGCCCAGCATTTCTCACGATGTGTATAAGTTAAATAAGCATGGTGACAATACACAGCCTTGACAAACTCCCTTTCCTATTTGGAACCAGTCTGTTGTTCCACGTCCAGTTCTAACTATTGCTTCCTGACCTACATACAGATTTCTCAAGAGGCAAGTCAGGTGGTCTGGTATTCCCATCTCTTTCAGAATTTTCCACAGTTTGTTGTGATCCACATAGTTAATCAGATACCATGATCTTCGTTTTCTGAATGTTGAGCTTTAAGCCAACTTTTTCACTCTCCTCTTTTACTTTCATCAAGAGGCTCTTTAGTTCTTCACTTTCTGCCATAAGGGTGATGTCATCTGCATATCTGAGGTTATTGATATTTCTCCAGGCAATCTTGATTCCAGCCTGTGCTTCATCCAGCCCAGCATTTCTCACGATGTGTATAAGTTAAATAAGCATGGTGACAATACACAGCCTTGACAAACTCCCTTTCCTATTTGGAACCAGTCTGTTGTTCCACGTCCAGTTCTAACTATTGCTTCCTGACCTACATACAGATTTCTCAAGAGGCAAGTCAGGTGGTCTGGTATTCCCATCTCTTTCAGAATTTTCCACAGTTTGTTGTGATCCACATAGTCAAAGGCTTTGGCATAGTCAATAAAGCAGAAATAGATGTTTTTCTGGAATTCTCTTGCTTTTTCCATGATCCAGCAGATGTTGGCAAATTTGATCTCTGGTTCCTCTGCCATTTTAAAAACCAACTTGAACATCTGGAAGTTCACGGTTTAGTACTGTTGCAGCCTGGCTTGAAGAATTTTGAGCGTTACTTTACTAGCGTGTGAGAAGAGTGCAATTTACTAATGAGTGCAATTGTGTGGTAGTTTGAACATTCTTTGGCATTGCCTTTCTTTGGGATTGGAATGAAAACTGACCTCTTCCAGTCCTGTGGCCACTGCTGAGTTTTCCAAATTTGCTGCCATGTTGAGTGCAACACTTTCACAGCATCATCTTTTAGGATTTGAAATAGCTTAACTGGAATTCCATCACCTCCACTAGCTTTGTTCATAGTGATGCTTCCTAAGGCCCACTTGACTTCACAATCCAGGATGAGTGACTCTAGGTGAGTGATCACACCATCGTGATTATCTGGGTCTTGAAGATCTTTTTTGTACAGTTTTTCTGTGTATTCTTGCCACCTCTTCTTAATATCTTCTGCTTCTGTTAGGTCCATGCCATTTCTGTCATTAATTGAGCCCATTTTTGCTTTAAATGTTCCCTTGGTATCTCTAATTTTCTTGAAGACAACTCCAGTCTTTTCCATTATATTGTTTTCCTCTATTTCTTTGCATTGATCACTGAGAAAAGTGATGCTAGTGGTAAAGAACCCACCTGCCATTGCAGGAGATTCAAGAGACACGGGTTCAATCTCCAGGTCAGGAAGATCTCCTGGGGGAGGACATAGCACCTATTCCAGTGTTCTTGCCTGAAGAATTCTATGGACAGAGGAGCCTGGCAGGCTGTAGTCCATAGCATCACAAAGAGTCAGACACGATTGAGCATGCATACAGATCAATATATATTTATAAGCATAAAATGGGAAAGGATGGCTGATAAACCTTTGTACTAGAGCTGTTTGCTATAACTCTGAAAAATCATTGCACACAAAAAAGGGTGCAGACCTTCCTTCTGACCACGCAAAGGATCTTGGAGTAGCACATCAGTCCTATGGGAGAGGGGCAGGATGCAGGAAAGAGGGATATGACAAGACATTGGATTCTACGAACAGTCCTGACATCTGTGAAGGGCCCTCCTCTGTGGAGTGTGCTGGGACAACCCGGGCCTGAGCAGGCTCCCTGAGAGTCACTTCCCGACGTGAATGACGGGGAGAGAGTGTGCACTTTCTCAGCAGGTCCCACCTCTGACTGTTTCTCCCCTCCTCACAGAACCCACCACAGCCCTGTTCAGGGAGCCCTTTGCAGCCCGGCCAGGTGGACAGAGGGAAAAGGAATCTGTCGCCGCTGGTTGGTTGGACTCCACTTCTCCCTACCTCCACGAAGATGGGCCTACTGCGTCTTCTTTCCTTGAATTTGGAGTCAGGGCCAGAAGACACTCAGAATTCCCTCTGCGATCTTGAAATATGAAGTGATTTAACAGTGAGCCATGTCTGACCCACATATCGAGGAAGGAGGAGAAACAAAGAGAAGAGAGGCATGGTGGTATGCAGAAATGGTGGAGCAGCCCTGGAGAATGTGGGCCAGGAAACCTCTGGTCTCCAGTCCCCAGATCCCAGCTCTGCTTTTGCCCTGCCCATGGGTTCTGTGAGCCTCTTCCTGGCTCCAATAAATCCCTTTGGAGATTAGCTGGCAGGAACATTTCTCGTGTCCAGGGACCTTGGGTGGGGTGGGACAGTTAGCCTTGTAACCTACATCTTACCTGTGTAGTCATGAGATTCTGACCCAACTTCCTCCTCTTTCACCCAGTGTGTGTCATCAGGACCACCTTGGGACGCGAGGACGAGACACGGGATTACACTCAAGTCACCCACATTCTTCTCCCAGCTCTCATTTAAGCTGCTTGAGAGAGGAAATAGCAGAGTCACTTCCCTTTCCTCAGTTACCATCTGTGTTCCTGCTTCAGTGACCCCATTCGTAGCTCCAACATCCTTCCTCAAGTAGGATGTGAGCTGGAAAGTGGGCGGAAGTGGCAACAACACCATTTATTTCTATGCTTCTCCCTTGAGTGGGCGAATCAGGGGAAATATTTTGTGAGCTCTGCTTCATGCAGACCTAAAGAGCGGTAACTGCTTCCCTTCCTTCTGGGCAGAAGAGCTTGAGGTGAGAGCTTCACAGGCTCCCTGGGATGGCGCACACTTGGTGGCTGGAGCAGGAAACAAAGTTCAGAATACCCACTCTCAGCAGAGCATTCGCCTCTGTGCAGCCCTAAGCCTGGAAGGATGAGCAGAAGACAGAGACCCATGCCTGGGCCGTGGCTCAGCTTACTTGCTCCCCAGGCAGGTAAGAGCCCCCCAGCCCTGGGGGGCAGAGGAGCGTTAAATGCCTCTCATCACCCCCTCCCAACCCCAGAGCTTCCAGTTCAGTCCAGGGCCTTGGTGATGCCGATGGCACTTTCCGCGGTCACACTTGGAGGAGCGGGAAGAGCCATTCTGCTCTCCCTGTCCTCAAGAGCTAGGCTAAAGTGAGAGACCAGTTCAAACATCCAGGTTCTATGTCCACAGCTCAGGTTATGATCCCTTTGCTTCTCTGACTGCAGCAGGAGAAGGGTAGGATGCCCATGGCCCCTGCCTCTCTAGCTGCACATCGGGACCCCATACCTGCAACCAACCATCGCATATGGGCACCTTCTCAGCCTGCTCCTCACAAATAGAGGTGACGGGCAGGTCACAGACACTTCTGGGTTTGGGTCTGCGGCAGTTCCACCCCTGCAGAGGCTGAGAGATGTGGTGGGTGTGTCCTGGAACCACCAGGACATCCTGCTTCTGTGGCCCTCTAAACTGTGTGTGCCCGGGGGCCGCAGGGGCTCTGAGATTTGGGTGATGGACCCCACCTCTGTTTTTCCTCTAGATAGGCCTGTTCTGACCTGGTCTTAGTTCAGCCAACGACTCCACTCCCATCTCCGCGATCCAGCCCCATCCTGAGACTCAGCAAGCGGGTCTCTCCCACTGTTTCCTATTCCTGAGCTTCTTTCTTGATAATCTGCTCCTGCCTTTGTTTCCCAAAGCTGGGAGTTCATCCTTCTGTTTTCTGAGACTTCCTGTCAAGGAGGGGCAGCAGACCTACCTCTTGTCCACTGACTGATCCTGTCACTGAAGTGACCCCTCTGGGGGAGACCCCAGCGGACCTCTGGTCTGGAGCCCACAGCCTGCCTGCCTCTCCTCCAACCATCTCCCTGCCAGGGGGTGCCCACTGGCCCAGGTAGACAGGTCCTGGCCCCTCCTCATCAGCCAGGCTGAGGCCTAGATCTGATGGAATCAAAGCCCATTGGAGACGTCACCTCATAGAGTATAATTATTATTTCTCATTTAGCTTCTTCACTGGATTGAAGTTTCACAGTCAGGACTTTTGGTTAGGAAACTGGCAGCATTGTGGCTTAACCAAAAAGTAAGACCTGGTGAAGGAAAGAAATATGAGGGTGGGAGCAGGGAGAAGAGAGTAGAAGGCGGGAGGCCTCGGTCTTTCCCTTCACCCTCTTTGTGTCCTGGACTGTGTTTCCTTTGCATAAACGGCTCACAAATATTCACGTGACTGTGATCCTTGGAGGCAGGGTCACTACTAGTCACGGAAGAACTCATTTACCTTGCTGGCCTGACGGGGAGAGGAGGGCACCTGTCTTGCCTTTGAGCCCTTCCATGGAAGGCATTTCTGGTTTTATTTTGGAGACCTTTTAATTAATTTTTATTTTTTTAGTTTGTTTTGCTTTACAACACTGTAAATGAAGTGGAGGGACACTGAAGAGAAAGAACTTTTCTATATTCACTATGTTCTACCCAATATCGATATACTGCTATGCCTCTTTCAGCCCTAACATGTTCTTATGAGTGTAACTAACACCTAATTTGTGTCTACGCTATGCAGTCATTGAAGAATTGATAAAGGATCTCTAGCATCTATCACTGCTCTCACAATGTGAGCACAGAGTCAGTCATGTGAAACATGTCACATTACACCCATAACAACTCCCCGCATCACCTGGTGTGATCTGTGTTCCTCAGAAGAGGGTCTATGGGGTTCAAGTTCAAGGTCACCCAGTCTGTTGGGGTGGAGCCGGGAGGTGGGCTCCACTTTCCTGACCCTGACTCAGTTCCCTTTCCGAGCTGCTCTGGTCATGATTAGATGGCTTTTCAATGGAGTTTAAGGCTCTGAGAGGCAGAAATAGTATTATCCATCTCAAGCTACTGGGAAAGAAGTGACTTCTCCAGATTCTCAGTCCCAGCCTGAGGAGGAGGTGGCTGGTTTGGAAACTCCATCCTTACCTCATGAGCAGCCAGTTCCAAGCTCAAGCAGATCCAAGTCCTTGAAGCCACGAAGAGCGTCTGGGGTCCAGGCAGAACTGTGAATGTTGGCAAAAGGAAGGGGGGCTCTGGAGAGGGTCAGGAGGCACTGGAGGTGGCAGAGATGGCTAGCTACACTGTGTCGAGCCTCCTTAGGCCCAGTGTTTCATTTTATTTTAAAAAAGTTTTAAGGTCTTTATGTCTTTTTGGGTACTCTGTGGGGCATGCAGGATCTTGGTTTCCTGCCCAGGGATCAAACCCAAGCCCCCTTCCATGGAAGAAGGGAGCTTTAACCACTGGACCACAAGGGAAGTCCCTGGTGTTTCATTTTAAATTCCTTACATTGTGGCTCCTGAAACCCTACCAGGTGAATTGATTTTCCACATGAAGGCACTGGCTGAGGGTCTTTGAATGATTCCAGGAAAGGATCTAGGAAACCCCCATATTTTTGTTGACACCAGGGTATGAGCTAAATGACACAAAGAGCATGGTTGGCATTCAGGGGAGACAGACTTCCAGGGCCAGAGGTGTCTGAGGAGGAAAATCCCAAGAAGTCACAGAAATCTTAGGAAGGCAAGCAAGTCTCTGTGGGAGATTGAAGAGGGCTTTGAGCTGATTTCGTCTAAATCTTCAGAAGAGGCTTCACTTGCTCCCCAGTCACATCTTGGTGATGTTCAGACACCTTTGTGTGAAACACCTCCTTCCTCATCTCTGCTGGGCCCTATCAGCTTTGAAATGTTGATTTTTCCTTAAATGAATATCCCTAATGGTCCCAACACTTGAAAAAGATAGCAGTTTCTCAATCAGGACTCCCCTACAGAAATAGGGTTCCAATGCCCAGACCTGGGCAGCCTTAGGATGTAGCAAGGGAACTAGGCTGCTTCGAGACGTTCTGTGCTATTCTTGGAAGAGGCAAGTCAGGCTTCACATCTTCCGAGTTCCATGTTTATTTCAAGGACATGTGGTCCTTGCAGAGGGTGGGAGACAACGGCAGCAGCTGAGGTCTCCAGCTCGGTGAACCCGTCTGCTTGCAACTCATCTCAGCTCTTCTCCTTGTGAGCCATACCTGGTGCTCTGTCACTTTCCCCATCCTTATTCTGGCTGGCTGGCCACCTGAGATGAGAATTCATTGTGAATTCTACCTCCTAAGTGCAAGGGCTAAGGGCATGGCATCTGGTCCCATCACTTCATGGCAACTAGATGGGAAAACCTTGGAAACAGTGACAGACTTTATTTTCTAGGGGTCCAAAATCACTGCAGATGGTGACTGCATCCATGAAATTAAAAGACATTTGCTCCTTGGCAGAAAAGTTATGACTAACCTAGACAACATATTAAAAAATAGAGACAGTACTTTGCCAACAAAGATCCGTCTAGTCAAGGCTATGGTTTTTCCAGTAGGCACATATGGGTAAGAGAGTTGGACTAAAAAGAAAGCTGAGCACCAAAGAATTGATTCTTTTGAACTGTGGTGTTGGAGAAAACTCTTGAGAGTCTGTTGGACATCGAGGAAATCCAACCAGTCCTTCCTAGAAGAAATCAGTCCTGAATATTCATTGAAAGGACGATATTGAAGCTGGAACTCCAATACTTTGGCCACCTGACGCATTTGAAAAGACTCCAATGCTCAGAAAGATTGGAGACAGGAAGAGAAGGGGACAACAGAGGGTGAGATAGGTGGATGGCATCACCAACTCAATGGACATGAGTGAGTAAACTCCGGGAGTTGGTGATGGACAGGAAGGCCTGGCGTGCTGCAGTCCATGGGATTGCAAAGAGTAGGACATGACTGAGAGACTGAATTGAACTGAACTGAAGACAACCTAGGTTTCTCCATGTTTCCATCCTGTCCGTTCCTCCCATCTCTTTTCCAAGCAGTATCAATAAAGTGGCATGATTTATTAGCAGTGTGGTATAAATTGGCAGTATGGCATGATTTCTGGAGGCAGCAGAGTCCACCATTTACTTACTTTATAAAATCAGTGAGTTCTTTAACCTCATGCCCTCATCTCTAAAATGGACTTAATATTGACATCTGCCTTGAAGCATTTATGAAGATGTGACACAGGTAAAGCCCTTAGAATTAGAATTGACATTTTCATCTCCTTATATTTTAGCCATTATTTTCACATCATGTCAAATTTGACCTCCTCAGAACTCTTCATGACCTGGTAAACTTTGTCCTAACCACTCCTTCTCCTCCTGCTGGTCCCACAACTGTTAGAATCCCACAGAGAGGAAGCAGCCATCCCGGGAGAAGCTGTGGAGGGAGCTCGCAGTCACCGGTCACCTATCAACCCAACATCTGATTTCTTTCACCGTCTTTCCTTTGTGCTTCTGGATCAGTGTTACACACCATTAACTTTCTTTCCTGGCATCTCAGTATTCCAGATCATCCCAACACACAGCCACTGGTATTTCTCCCATCAGAAGTGATTCTCCATAACACAGGCTTTCCCAGAAGGCCAGTAAGCAGATCCTACCCAGGGGGAATTGTGCCTCTGTCATGGTCCATGCCAGCAGCGCTCCCACAGATGGAGTTGCTGTTTCCCGTAATTGCAGCACAATAGTGTCAGAGTTCTCCTCCCGGTAAAGGCTGTCTACACAATGTGAGCTCCTCTCATCACTGACTTCAGGAGACTATATCCTGCTACACTTCCCTGCAGTGGGGTCTGCAGGGTGGGCTTTGGGAACTTTTTAGGGGAGTGTTTTTTGTGCTCTCCTGGGCATTATGCCATTTGCCCCTGCTCCACCTGCTCTAACCATATCCCTTCTCTCTTTGTTCTCATGGTCTGCCTCTGGTAGGAGATCTTAGATGAGTATTGTCTTTATTGAAAAGTGGGAGAAGATAATAGACAGACACAGGATGTAGTCGAGATAAGATTTTGTTTTGAAAACATCTGGTGCAGAGTCACAAGCCACTGTGACTTCAGGCACATGCATTTGGGATACTTCCATTGTTTGTTAGGGAGGGAACTGATTGTGTCCACTTGGAGATCTCTAATCTAGAAGGGATTAAGGAATCTGATCATTTGACCTAGATTTAGCTGCATCTTTAATCCTCACCAAGACATAACCCGAGACACTTTTTGTGGCTTCCCATTCCCTACTCAATTAAGTTGAAACTTTGTATTTGTTATATAAGACCCTCACTCTCTCTCAATTATTTTTTCTTCTTATTTCTTTTATGTTTGCTTTATGTGTAGAGTTTTCTCAAACCAAACAGAATTGTCTCTGATTTTCCAGAGACCATGCTTCCAATCCCCCACACCACCTAGGACCACCGCCTCAATACTTTTACTTGTGCTGTTCTTTCTGCTTCATTCACTATCACATCATGTTGAAATCCAACTTATTTTCTTAAATATACTTTATTTTTAGAGCAGTTTAATTTCAAAGAAAAATTGAGTGAGAAGTACAGAGCATTCCCATATACCTACTCCTCCCTCACACCACTCGCACAGCTTCCCCTATTATCAACACCACCCACCAGACTGGGACATTGGTTGCAACAGATGAACCTATGCTAAAACATCTTTAACGTGAAGAGGCCATGGTTTACATTAGGGTACACCCTGGCAGGTGTGTGTTCCATAATGCCACGTGTCCACATTATAGCATCATTACAGAATAATTTCACTGCCCTAAAACTGACTTACTGTTCAAGGTCAAAAACAAATGCTTCTTGTTTTAATCCAGTATGTATGCAGTAAGCCTTTAGCGAGTGTTTACTCTGTTTTAAGTACCAGGGTCACAAAGCTGAGTAACACTCAGACTTTGAGCTTAGGAGATAACAATACTGGTGGTTAGGACTCCATGCGTCCACCGTAGGAGGTGTGGGTTCCATTCCTGGTCAGGGAACTAAGATCCTGCATGCCACATGGCATGGCGGAAAAAAAAAATAAGTAAATAAAAATGAAACAGCAACAACACACATACACACACATCCATGAAAAAAATTAAGGGGGCAGAAAATGCAAGTATTTATTTATACTTAAATAAAATAGAAAAATAAGAAAGCAATACGACAGGAAAGATGGTGACATCAGTGGATAATGGTGACACAGTGTGTCTCAGAGAATTCTGGGTGGAACAAATATCCGTCAGCAATTTCCAAGTATTTTCAGTCTCTTGTACACACGACCAGTTTTGATCTGTAATTTTATCTGTCTCTTGGGTATCCCATCTGAAAAATCAGTGATGTCTCAGGTAAGTGGCCAATATCAGGTCCTAATCATGGACTCGATGGACGTGAGTCTGAGTGAACTCCGGGAGTTGGTGATGGACAGGGAGGCCTGGCGTGCTGCGATTCATGGGGTCGCAAAGAGTCGGACACGACTGCGCGACTGAACTGAACTGAAACTGATCTATCCAATATAAGTCAACAAATTTGTCCTTTAATATCAAAAGTGTTGGGCCCTCTTGACTGCTAAACGCTGTATCTTCTGGACTGAGACAGTAGTCTTGGAACTTGGTGATTCAGCCAACAAGCCTAAAGTCCCACAGGGCACCTCAGTTAAGCTACAGCACTTGCTGGTGGCAATTCCTCCAGCAAGGGTCTAAGGAAGCCTTTGCAGTTTATTGCCATTAAAAGTCCCTAAGGGGCATGTACGTATGCTATCGCCATGTGGAACATGGAAAATGAAGGTTCTCCATCAACATGGAATATTCTAGACACAGTCATCACAGACACCTGTGATGAGAGCTGGAAAAATTCTGACATCATCAGCAAAGCGAAGAGGGCTTGTTAGCTCCTTAGGTTGGAGCTTAATAGAAAGGCAGTTTCATTAGTCTTTAGCTTGCCTCTCAGATCTCTGCATGAATCACAGCTCCGACAGAGCAAATTCCTGTAATTTCATTGCAGAGTGAGTCCCTGCCTTATTCAAATCTTTTCTCAACCTGCTTAACAGCTGCCCGCTGGCAAACGTGCCACAGCCTGCCACCACTTTACTCACATTTTACTGAATCCAAGTTAAACTGATGGCCTGTTAACATTCTTGGTCTGGCACGGGCTGCAGAAAAAATACACCTAAAAACGAAAAGAACCGATAGGTTGCCAAAAAAATATTATCTCCCTGACTAAAGACCTAAATTATTGAAACACTGGCCTAAAGGAGAAATTCTGCTGAACTGATGTGAATGCAGTACTTTGAGAATAATCACACCTGAAGTTGTGGCTTTATTAAATTTCCTACTTAACTTTGATCTGTAAAGCTTTCTGGCAAAGTGCCTGGAATTTTGGACGCTAGTAACCAGCTTAAGATGAGTTTGTTTCATTTACTTGGAATGAGAGATTCTTTTGATGGGACTCCTCACTGCAGACAGTGTTCCTCTTTTGTTTCACAATTCCCTCATGCAGTCACACAGTTACACACTCGCGAGTCCCCTGTGTGATCCATCCTGACTATCAACCAGGCCAGCTAAGCGGGATATGACAAAAGACTGCTGGCGAATATGCTGGGAAGGTAAGGCTGTGAGTACATGCCACCGGGTACCTCAGGACCACGGCATAGGGAACTGGGACGCACAGATAAGCCTGGGTACAGCCTTTGTCTCCAAATCTGAGCAGGTCAGAAAGTACAAGTCTGACCAATGTCTTAAAAATATGATTAAGGCTCACAGCTAAAACGACTACTCCCTGTTTGCTGTGCATAGATTTATTCTTAGAGAAGGGAGATCCAAAATTGAGCTGAAATTGAGGATGATATTGTAGTATTATCATGGAAGGTGAAAGAGGTTCTGGACACCTTATGAGAACATATGCAGACCAGACTGGGCTGTAAAGAAGATGATGAGACAATTAGCTAGAGGAGAGAGTGATGATAACAGTAAGGAACATTTATGTAGTTAATTCTTGAATTTTCACAGCAGCCCTATAGGTATATGCCATTCATATGCACTCTTTTTTTTAATGTTTTTATTTTTTCTATTTTTTAATTTTCAATTTTATATTGGAGCACAGTTTCTTAATAATGTTGTGTTAATTTTAGGTGCACAGTGAAGTGATTCAGTTATACATATACATTTTTCTGTTCTTTTTCAAATTCTTTTCCTGTTTAGGTTGTTACATAGGATTGAGAAGAGTTCCCTGCACTGTGCCTGCTGCCCACAGAGATCCCCCTGTGCTGAACCACACTCACAATAGCCTTCTGTACCCCAGTAGTCCTTGTTGGTAATCCATTTTAAATCTAGCCGTGTGTAATCATATACCGCTTTTTGGATGAAGAAACTGAAGTTGGCAGAGTTAAGTGGCCTGCCTGAGATCTCTCAGGTGCTAAGTGATTGAGCTGGGACTTGAAGCCACCATGTCACACTGTCTCTCAGAGACGCCACACAGGAAATGTACAAGGGGGCAAGGTGTGAGTGGGACCAAACCCATATGCCACACAAGACCAGGCTGAGAGGGAGGGAAGCAGCAAGAGTCTGTTTCTCCCAACTGCTGAGACCTTAGGGGGACCAAGCAGAAGAGAGCCGTGGAGGTAAGAGTCTCTGAAGACAACCAGAAGAGCGGGCATCGTTCCTCAGGGAGCATTGTGAGGGGAAGGAAGCAAGCACTTGCTGAGGAGGTCAGGCAAGCATTTAGAAATAAATGATCAGGGCGGGGACCTGGGGCAAAGAGAGAAAAGGGAAAGAATTTGAATGACTCAGTGGGCAAAGTGGAAGTAGTTCAAGTTGATCTTGTATATTTTCTAAGCTTCTATAAGAATTGAAAGAAATCATGCAAGAGAGTGGAGAGTTTATCTTTTCAAAACCTTTACCTTCAGTTTACATCCAGGGGGCTAGGCTTCTGGGGGAAGGGAACACTTCCTGGCTGTGCGTTTGAAGGGAAGGCTGAAGCTTATAGAGACAACAAGCACTTTCTGGACGAGGCTTCTGTTGTGTGAGAAGCCCTGGCTGATGATGCCTAGCTATCTGATGTCTCTGGGGGAGACCAGCAGAAAGAGAGAGCTCTTCTCCTTGGTGCTTGTAGTCTCCAGGTCCTCAGTGACTCCTACCTCCAGATGCTGCTAGGCTCACCTGAGTTTGTTGGTAGAATTCTTCATCTTGGCTGGAGTCTGGGAACAGAAAATCCATTTCCTTACCCAGAGACACCAAATGGATTGCTGTTGGGGAAGATCCTTCCATAGCCTCAAGGAGTAATAGCAGGGAAAAGTGGGAGCCATCTCAGACCAAAATGCATCACAGCCTATGAAATAGGTCAGAAATTGTGTGCTAAACTTACACAGGGTGACTGTATCCTAAAATGAAATGTTTCAATAGGACTCAGAATCTCCTAACATAATAGCCCAAATGACAAGGATACAATAAAAAATCACCCATCATAATAAAAACCAGGAAATCACAACTTGATTGAGAAAAGCCAATCAACAGATACCAACACCAAGGTGAATCAGATGTTGGGATTATCCAGTAAGGATTTTAAGGCAGCTATCATAAAAATGCTTCCACAGCAAGTGCAAATTCTCTTGAAACTAATGAAAAAAAAAAAAGAAGAAGACGAAGTCTCAGTGAAGAAATAGAAGGTGAAAAGTGAAAGTGTTAGTCACTCAGTCATGCCTGACTCTTTGTGACTCCATGGACTGTAGCCCACCAGGCTCCTCTGTTCATGAAATTCTCCAGACAAGAACACTGGAGTGGGTTGCCATTCCCTTCTCCAGGGGATCTTCCCAACCCAGGGATCGAACTCAGGTCTCCTGTTTGCAGGCAGATTCTTTACTACTAACACCACATATATTAAAAAAAACAAATGTGAATTGCACAACTGAAAAATATAGTAAGAGATTTTTAGAACTCATTGGACAGACTCAACAGTAGAGGTGAGGGAAGATGGGATTACTGTATTTGAGGACAGACCAATAGTGTTTATTCAATCTGAACAATAGAGAGAAAATAAACTGGAAAAAAAAAAAAGTAAACAGATTCCCAGGAACATGTGGGACAAAAGCAAAGAGTCAACATGCATATTACCAGTTTCCTAGGAAGAGAGAAGAAAGAGTGGTGTGAGTGAAAAAATATTCAAAGAAATAATAGTTTTCGAAGAAAACTTTTCAATTTGGTGAAAAGCCTGAACCTGAAGAATCAAGAAGCTGGTAAAACCCCAAATGTGACAAACCCAGAGACATCCACTGGGGGGACACATAGTAATTAAAATTCTGACAAGAAAAAAAGCCTTGAAAGCAGCCAGAAAGAAATAACGCAAGCCTATAGAAGATCAGTTCAAGAGACAGTGAATTTCCTATGTGAAACTGTGAGGACAAACTTCGTTCCAAGTTCAGTTCAGTTCAGTCGCTCAGTCGTGTCCGACTCTTTGCAACCCCATGAATCGCAGCCCGCCAGGCCTCCCTGTCCATCACCAACTCCTGGAGTTCACTGAGACTCATGTCCATCGAGTCAGTGATGCCATTCAGCCATCTCATCCTCTGTCGTCCCCTTCTCCTCCTGCCCCTAATCCCTCCCAGCAACAGAATCTTTTCCAAAAGCACAAATTCTATATCTGGACAAACTATTCTTTAGGAATAAATGGAAAATAAATATATTCTCAGATGAAAGAAAATGGAAAGATTTTGTTAATTAACCACTATTGGACAATATTGAAGCTGAAGCTCCAATACTTTGGCCACTTGATGTGAAGAGCTGACTCGTTGGAAAAGACCCTGATGCTGGGAAAGATTGAGGGCAGGAGGAGAAGGGGATGACAGAGGATGAGATGGTTGGATGGCTCACCAACTCAATGGACATGGGTTCAGGTGGACTCCAGGAGTTGATGAACAGGGAGGCCTGGCATGCTGTGGTTCTTGGGGTTGCAAAGAGTCGGACACGACTGAGTGACTGAACTGAACTGAATTGATTGGACAATGGCTAATGAAAGTTCATCAAACACAAGAAGCTGTCAAAGAAGAAATCTTGGAGCATGAGGAAGGAAGAAAAAAACAATGAAAAGGACACAAACGGAGGGCATACACCAGACTATCCTTCTCTTGAGTTTTCAAACCATTTGTGATGACTGAAGCAAACATTGTAACACCATCTGATACTAACAACAATAATATTAAAATTGGGGTAAGTAAATGTCCCTTACTAGAAGTGAGGTTCCTGTCCTTCACTCAGAGTGATGAAGTGCTGATGCTAGTAGAGAAGTGGACACTAGCTGCACATGCGTGTTATAATATCCAGAGAAGCCACTAAGAAAGCCACACATAGAGTTAGACTTAAAGACACCATAAATGGAGCAAAATGAAATCCTTAAAAATACTCAAAGCATACAAAAGCTTTAGAAAAGAGAAACAGAAATGAGCTTTACAGGAAATAAATGGGAAATAAATGATGAAGTATCAGTTCTATCAACAATTATGTTAAAAGGAAACGAAAAAGTAAATTAAAAAAAAAAAGAACAGAGATTAGGGGAGTAGATTTTAAAAACAGAGCTACCATATGATCCAGCAATCCCATTTTGGGGCATTTATCTGAAGAAAACTATAATTTGAAAATATACATGCACCCCCAATGTTCATTGCAGCACTATTTACAATAGTCAAGACATGGAAGCAACCTAAATGTCCATCCACAGATGAATGGATAAAGAAGATGTGATACATAGAGACCAAGGAATACTCCTGAGCCATAAAAAAGAATGAGATAGTGCCATTTGCAGCAACATGGATGGAAACTATCACACTAAGTAAAGTAAGTCAGAGAAAGATAAATATCATATGATACCATTTATATATGAAATCTAAAAAAATATACAAATGGACTTATTTACAAAACAAAAACAGACTCACAGACTTAGAAAACAAGCTTATGGTTACCAAAGGAGAAAAGTGGTGTGTGTGTGAGGGTGTAAATTAGGAGTTTCGGATTGACATATATACACTACTGTATACAAAATAGATAATGAACAAGGATCTACTGTATAGCAAGCATACGAAATGCTACTTGATATACTAATGGCCTAAATGGCAACCCACTTCAGTATTCTTGCCTGGAAAATCTCATGGACGGAGAAGCCTGGTCGGGTATAGTCCATGGGGTCGCAAAGAGTCGGACACACCTGAGCGACTTGACTTGACTTACTAAAGGCCTAAATGGGAAAAGAATTTGGAACAGAATACATATATATATATATATATATATATATATATAAATTAACCACTTTGCTGTATACCTGAAACTAACACAATGTTGTAAGTCAACTATACTCCAACGTAAAATAAAAAATTAAAAAACCCATACTAGTTGAATACTACTCAACAGTTAAAAAGAGAGAACTATGGATGTACACAGCAATGCGGCTGAATTTCTAGAGAAGTATGCTGAGTGACAAAAAACAATCTCACAAGGTTACATCCTGCATGATGCCACTAATATAACATTCTTTAAATGACAAAATTCTAGAAATGGAGACCAGAATAGTGTTTGTCACGGGTTATGGATGTGGGTGACAGGGTGGTAGAAAGATGCATATGATCAAAGGTGGGTGTGATTATAACCAGGCAACAGGAGGGAGCTATGTGGCAACTGAACTGCTGTGTATCTTACCTACGGTGCTAGACACACAAGCCTACATGTGATAAAGCTACAGAGAAACAAACTCGTGCGAGTAAAATGAGAAATCTGAATAAGAGTAGCCAATTGTGCTAATATTAATACCCTAGTTGCAATATTCTATGGCTTTTTAAGATGTTTTCATTGGGGAACAGGGCAGGAGATGTGGGTTTGATCCTTGGGTTGGGAAGAACCCCTGGAGAAGAAAGTGGTGACCCATCCCAGTATTCTCTCCCGGGAAATCCCATGAACAGAGGAGACTGGCAGGCTACAGTCCATGGGGTAGCGCAAGAGTCAGACATCACTTAGCAACTAAACAACAACCATTTGGGGAAAATGGGTGAAGAATACATATGCTCTTTCTGTATTATTTCTTACAACTGGATATAAATCTACAGTGTTCTCAAAATAAAAAGTTAAACTGAATTCACCATTTGACTATATTTGTGAGTTTTTTTTTTTTAAAGCATTAAAAGAAAGAACTCTTTCATTCACTCTTTGAGAGTTCCTTGCTGTGGTTGAGGGCCTTTGTCCCTCCTCCTTCCAGTAATCTCCTTCCCACTAAACATTACAGAGTTAAAATGAAAAATAAGATATATTTTAATTTTGTCATTTAGGGTTTTGTGCCTTTCTTGAGTTTATGTGATAAAATCATTACTGCCCTTCATTAAAAGAAAGAACTCTTTCATTCACTCTTTGAGAGTTCCTTGCTGTGGTTGAGGGCCTTTGTCCCTCCTCCTTCCAGTAATCTCCTTCCCACTAAACATTACAGAGTTAAAATGAAAAATAAGATATATTTTAATTTTGTCATTTAGGGTTTTGTGCCTTTCTTGAGTTTATGTGATAAAATCATTACTGCCCTTTCCATTAACTAAAGGTCTTCACTGTCTTTTCACTGACCCAACAATATCTTACATTTAAATGGAACACTACAGTTAGCATCATTCTTTGTTTTGTTTTCTACAACTAACTTATGATTTGAAGGATAATTTTTAACATTTAGAAGAAAGTATTTTTTTCTGCTGATAGTATTTATAATATAACTTTAAACAAATCTGTTATATACTATTCCAATTGTCCTAAAAAAGAAATTGTGGTGAGGATTCTTCTCAAGAGAATTCAACAGTTTTTGTTATAAACAGCATGATTAACTGTGATTTACAGGACTTTCCTGGTGGCATAATGGATAAGAATCCACTTGCTAATGCAAGGGATATGGGTTTGATTCCAGGCCTGGGGAGATTCCACATGTTGTTGTTCAGTTACTCAGTCATATCAGACTCTTCATGATCCCATGGACTGCAGCACACCATGCTTCTCTGTCCTTTACCATCTCCCAGAGTTTGCTCAAACTCATGTTCATTGGGTTGATGATGCCATCCAATCATCTCATCCTCTGTTAACCCCTTCTTCTCCTGCTCTCAATCTTTCCCAGCATCAGAGTTTTTTTCCAATGAGTCGGCTCTTCACATCAGATGGCCAAAGTATTGGAACTTCAGCTTCAGCATCAGTCCTTCCAATGAATATTCAGGGTTAATTTCCTTTAGGATTAACTGGTTTGATCTCATTGCTATCCAAGGGACTCTCAAGCGTCTTCTCCAGTACCACAATTGAAAGCATCAATTCCTCAAAGCTTAGCTTTCTTCATGGTCCAACTCTCACAACTGTACGTGATTATTGGAAAAATCATTGCTTTGACTATATGGACCTTTGCTGGCAAAGTGATGTCTCTGCTTTTTAATACACTGCCTAGGTTTGTCATAGCTTTTCTTCCAAGGAGTAAGTGTCTTTTAATTTCAAGGCTGCAGTCACCATCGCAATGATTTTGGAGCCCAATTAAATAAAGTCTGTCACCGTTTCCATTTGTCCCCATCTATTTGCCATGAAGTGATGGGACTGGATGCCATGATCTTCATTTTTTTAATGTTGAATTCTAGCCAACTTTTTCACTCTCCTCTTTTACATTCATCATGAGGCTCTTCAGTTCCTCTTTGATTTCTGCCATTAAGGTGGTGTCTTCTGCATATCTGAGGTTGTTGATATTTTCCCTGGCAATCTTGATTCCAGCTTGTGATCCATTCAGCTCAGCATTTCCCATGATGTACTCTGTATGGAAGTTAAATAAGCCGGGTGATAATATACAGCCTTGTCGTAACCCTTTCCTAGTTTTGAGCCAATCCACTTTTTCGTGTTTGGTTCTTACTGTTGCTTCTTGACCTGCATACAGGTTTCTCAGGAGGCAGGTAAGGTGGTCTGTTATTCCCATATTTTTAAGAACGTTCCACAGTATTTTGCAATCCACACAGTCAAAGACTAGCATAGTTAAGGAAGCAGAAATAGATGCTGGCAACTTATTAGCCTACTTTTTGGAAAAAAAAAAACCTGGGATATTAAACTTGGTTATGAATACCTTAATGTACATTTTGTAGCATTAAACTCATTTGGGTAGTTTTTCCAAAAATTAACAAGAAGCATTTAGTAAGTGGAAAAACATTTTATTAAGAGATTTTACATATATTCAATATGTATAATTTATATAAATTTAGTTAGTTAGTTCAGTCACTCAGTCATGTCCGACTCTTTGTGACCCCATGAATCGCAGCACGCCAGGCCTCCCTGTCCATCACCAACTCCCGGAGTTCACTCAGACTCACGTCCATTGAGTTCGTGATGCCATCCAGCCATCTCATCCTCGGTCGTCCCCTTCTCCTCCTGCCCCCAATCCCTCCCAGCATCAGAGTCTTTTCCAATGAGTCAACTCTTTGCATGAGGTGGCCAAAGTACTGGAGCTTCATCTTTAGCATCATTCTTTCCAAAGAAATTCCAGGGTTGATCTCCTTCAGAATGGACTGGTTGGATCTCCTTGCAGTCCAAGGAACTCTCAAGAGTCTTCTCCAACGCCACAGTTCAAAAGCATCCTCGACTCTTTGCGACCCCATGAATCGCAGCACGCCAGGCCTCCCTGTCCATCACCAACTCCCGGAGTTCACTCAGACTCATGTCCATTGAGTCCGTGATGCCATCCAGCCATCTCATCCTCGGTCGTCCCCTTCCCTCCTGCCCCCAATCCCTCCCAGCATCAGAGTCTTTTCCAATGAGTCAACTCTTTGCATGAGGTGGCCAAAGTACTGGAGCTTCATCTTTAGCATCATTCTTTCCAAAGAAATCCCAGGGTTGATCTCCTTCAGAATGGACTGGTTGGATCTCCTTGCAGTGCAAGGGACTCTCAAGAGTCTTCTCCAACACCACAGTTCAAAAGCATCTATTCTTCTGCGCTCAGCCTTCTTCACAGTCCAACTCTCACATCCATACATGACCACAGGAAAAACCATAGCCTTGACTAGACGGACCTTTGTTGGCAAAGTAATGTCTCTGCTTTTGAATATATAAATTTAATATATGTAATTTATAAATATTATATGTATTTATATTCATAGTCATTGAATAAATAAACAATAATGGAAGTTATTTTAGTGTTCCTTTTCCATAAGCAAAGCATTAACCTGTAGACCACTAATTGCTCCTAAAAGCCACACTTCTTGCTGCTGCTGACACCACAGAAACAGACTATATTTCTATTCTAATCTGACAAACCTTGAGAAATGCTACTGCTGAAATCTGAGTAAGTTTGCTTTCAGCTGCAGATGGCCTTCACCACGCAGCTCACAGGAATGCGAGCTCTGGCATTGCTGGGGCTGTCAGTCAGAGCAACTGATATCCTGGGTGAAACTAACTGTCACGGAAACATCAGGTAACCGAGGAAAGATGGTGACACGATCTCCTTACCTACCTGGGGGAACCAGCCTGTCCTTCTGGAAGGAGCTGTTTGTTCAACTCTTTACTCTAGGCTTGAAAGGAGAGTTTGGACATCACTGGAGTCTCAGGCATGACAAGTCGTCATCTTATTCAGTGATACATTCATATCCAATGAGAGCTGTCAAAAAAATCCCGGTGATTTTAACTTGAGAGCAAGCTTCAAACATTTTTCAGAGCCTGTTATCATTTTGTCTTCCTTAGTTTTCAGAGGTTCCCCATCAGGGGTTGGAACTCTCATTTCCAGCAGGGGGTAACTCCATCCTTAACTTAAGGCTTTGTGTAAAAAAAAAAAAAAAAAAAGTGTGTAATTTTAAGCCAAATATAGCTGTTAGAGATATAAACTTCTGACAAGTAATTTTGACATTAGACAGCCATTTTTCCTGAAAGCTATTTCTCAGATGTTTTTTCATTTTTTTCCCCAAACTTCATCCTCCTAAAACACCCCCTCAAGCTATTTTTTGCGTACCTGCAACAGAAAAGAATTTTGTATAAAACCTTATGGGGACAAAGCACAATATGCTCACCTTTCCCCTGTGAGTCTCAGAAGTTTCCCTCTCCAGTTCCCTCTTTGAGAAGCCTTTTGCTCGAATGTCGAGGTTGGAAACCTCTGACTCTCAGATTTCTCTATGGCACTCAGAGTAATTTACCTTTATGGACTAATTTTTTTTCTTCCTCAGAAGTCACTAAGCCACGTACAGTTTGATACAGGATGAAGAATGACATCATTTTCTTCCACTATGATTTCTCACTGCCCGCTGTCAGAAAAAGGAATCAAAGCATCTACCTCATGCAAAATCCTTATCAGGTTCCAGCTATCTCAGAACAGTTGATCAATTTCTCAGTACTGTAGTGATGCCTCTAGATCTCTTTTGTACTTTTCCAGCAAGGATGTGGGAGGTCCTGAGTGATGGAGGAGGAGGAAGCCCAGTGTGGCTGGCCTTCCCGGCAGTCATAGCTGTGTACCTCTTTCCTGGTCATCGTTCATTCAACTCTGAGCCTGTGCCTGTGCTATCTCAGCACGTCTGCCACTTGCTCAGCGTTTAAGAAGGAATACCCACTTGCCGTGGAAGGAGAAACCCTTTGAGAGAAGATAAAGCCTGGTCTGAGCAATACAGTCAGCGGGAAGAAGCCTCAGGGTGGAAGTCGAATGGTTTGACCGCAGGCTTTGACTCTCTTCATGCCTCCTTTAGGGGAGCCAGCGCTGACGCAGCACTGCGGGCCAGGCCACGTCAGAACTGAGCAGTGTGGTGAATGTCCTGGTGCCCCCACCTCTCATAAGGACGAGGTGCTCATCCGTCTCCTGATCTGTTGGACAGCTGGAGGCTGATGGCCAGACTGTTTTGCCAAGGTCATGCCTCCTCCCAAGACACTGCTTGATCAGGAGGGCATAAAACACTGAACCCATGGTTCCAAGGCAGGACTATGCTGGAAGTTCATCGAGGTCCCCAAGAATTGGCTGGGGCCTCTTGTGACTGCACTGGGGATCAGTTCTGCTTTCCTCAGTTCCCCAGAACCACTCAAATTAAGGATACTCCCCAGTAAACTCCTCTTATACAAATCCCTAGGCAGAATCTGTTTTTCCAAGGAACCCAGTTTAAAACAAGCCGAAGTCTTTCAGGACAGATTGCTATCTCTTAAAAAGTTCCTTCTCTTTATTCCTTTACCCTTATGTACTGAGTTCCTATAATGTCCCAGACACTGTATTAGCTTTTACAATTATAAGGTGAAGAAGAGCTGCAATGAAGATTGTTAGCTTGCATCAGTGAAGAATGCATTTGGAAGATTTAAAATATAATTAAATAGAAGTATTGACAGTAGGAAAGCAATGTTTAGGTGGTGGGAGAAGGTTACTAGTATCAGAGAATTCAAAAGTCATGGGCCTGAGTGGCTATGTCGGTGTTCCTGCAGTAACTGAGATTTGAAATTGGGTCTGGGAGTAAAACTGCTGACAGAGGGGGAAAGAAGTTTAAATATCTGTTAATGTAGCACACAGGCCACTGCCTACTTCCTCAGCCTTTTTCCTTCCATCCTTTAGTCACAACTTTATGCTCCACTAAGACCATCTTGCTTGCAGTTCCCCTGCAATATGTCAACTGTTTCTCCCATCTTTTTTCTTTGCCCAAGCTGTCGCTTCTGCATTAATAAGCTTCCCCTCTATTCACTCTTTCAAGCTTAGTCTGGATATCAGTGAAAATGGCAAAGTAAGGTCCTCTGAAAACTCTCTTCTCCATAAACTCAATGAGAACACTGGCAAAAAATTGTAAGAAATGACCATTTTCAGAAGTCTCAAACTGAAGTCTCATTGCAACAATCCAGGAAGCATTTTTCAGGGAAAACTGCTAGATCTCAGTAAGAACAGCTTTGTGTCACTTTAAGCTGCCCTTATCCCATTGCCTCTGCACAGCTCCACAATAGTGTTGAAACCAAAAGCCGCAATCAGGTGAAAACCAGAAACTTGGCAGCCGCTGGCGGAGACGGGGGGCAGGGTGGGGGGGTGGCGGTGGCAAGGAAGGGGGAGAAGTTTAGAGATTGAGTGAATAGCTTGTTAGCAGATGCAGCTGGAGATTTGGGCAGAGATGAGATTCTAAAAGAATGTACATACTCTGTTATTGAATTTGCATTTTATCCTGAAAATGAAGAATTAAGCAAAGCCTAAAGTTTCATTCCCAGGTAACTGTTATTATTTGACCTGTCTTGTAGTTCTCTGAAAGACTGTTTTTATTTGACCTGACTTGGTTTGCCTAATGCAGTTTTTCCCAGGGTCGGAGTGAGGGTGGGAGCATTTGTTAAAAACAATCAGAGGCAATTTTTTAGTATCTCGGTTGCCTGAGGCAGTGGATAACAGTTGTGACAAGCAATAGGTTAGCCAAAAAGCGAAAAAGAAAATCTGGGAAATGAGATTTCCAAGGAGTTTTGAAGATCTTAGGTAGAGTCCTTGGAATTTAGATGGCCATTTACATGTATAGGACTGTGTGCCTGCTCAGGAAAGACCTCTCTGCTAACACAGCCCTGCTTTCCAGAATGAACTCCAGAATAGCACAGGGCATGTATGGGTCAAGCAGGGTTTCCAGGACAGGATGCTGAACACAGAAAGGACTGAAGCTCCAGACTTTTTCTCTCTGGGCAGCAGGAGCCCATTTCATCAATGGTGGCAGGAGTTGGCAACAGACTATGGGAGCCTTGGGCCAAAGGCTGAGGAGAACAGACTTCCAGGAGGATTGATTCACTGCAACCTCACCGGAAGCCAATGACCAGGACCTTGCAGCCAACCCTCTGCCACTCAGGTCCTGCCAGACAGGAGCAGCAGGCACAGGCACCCAGGCAGAGAGAGGCTGGTGAGCAGGAAGGGCCTGCTGCCAGGTGGCAGAGCTGGACAAAGGGCCTGCCAGCCAGCACCAGCCATGTGCCAATTGTTAGCAGGGCCCAAGGAGCACAGAGGCAGGCAGGAAGCATAGGGACTGCACCGGCCGGCCCGGACGCCCTGCCTGACCACTTTAGACCTGCCCCAGTGTATGTGGGGAGCACCACGAAAAGAGAGCCAGCTCGGGATCGTAAGAGTTCAAACCAGCGACATCTTAGTCATGGGACCTTGAGCAAATTACATTACCTGTCCTGCTCTAAGCAGGGGCTGTTGTGGTGACAAATGAACATAGAGCTTTTGCCAATAGCAAACTATAAATACGTATTACAGCAGTGATGTGGTCCTCCGATACATTCATCTTCAACTGCTCTGTTTGTAGTTCACCTTTGAATATGAAAAATGCGTGCCCGCTTAAGGGATTAAAGGTTAACGCAACACTGAAACAGTGAGTGGTGATCCTAGATCAATTGCTGCACAGCTGGCAGCGTCTCACTGTCTGTAAAGCAGGTGTGGTCTGGCCACCAGCTGGGTCAGCCTCCCCATCCTTGTGTGAGATATATCTTTCACCGCCCTGCCCACCCTCTCCTACAGTTTTGAGGCCACTTGCTGCAACTGAAGCGTCGTGTGGCTGTGTCCCTGGCTGGTGCTGGGACACTTACGTCTCCCTCTCAAGTTCTCCTCCACCCCTCCCCTCGATGCCCATTCCCTCAGTGCCCCTGGATGGACATTATAGAGACGGTGGGTGCACGGAGTTGAAGCAGAAACAAACATACATGTTGATCGGCGCTGGGCAGCTCTTCAATCCCAGGAATGTTTTCACCCACTTGTGTGTGCCACCTGCTGGCTGACTATCTGGTGCTGGGGGCCACCGTCTCACCTGGGGGAAAACTAGGACGACGCAGGCGGGCTGAATTCCTTTGTTTCTAAATCTAGAAAACGTCTAGCAACTCGAGTCTCTTTCCAGTGAGATACTGTAGACTTTGTAATCTGTAAGCTTTTTATTCACCTAATTTATGTCAGTTTCGTCTAAACCGTTAGTCATGGTGTCCCCGCAAGGAGTCGGATGCTCTGCTAGAAAATAGATGCTCAAATGCGGATAGGACACAGCTGTGCCTCAGGCTCTCGCAGACCTTTCAGAAGGGTTTCCGGAGGAGGAGGCAGTTCCGTAAGGGTGTCCCAGGAGGCGCCCCCAAGGAGAAGGTCTTTGAGCAGAGTCTTAAAGAATATGTGTTCTGCCCGGTGTCTTAGCCCCTTCCAGCAGCTGTAATGAACTACTACCAGTTGGGTAGTTTATAAACTACAGAAATTGATTCCTCACAGTTCCAGAGGCTGGAGGTCCCAGATCAAGGCCCCAGCAGGACTGAGGGATGACCCTCTTCCTGGCCCCAGCCACCTCATCCTCTCTGTGTCCTCACATGGCAGAAGAGGCTGGGAGTTCTGGGGGCCTCTTTTATAAGATACTAAATCTATCTGTGAGGGCTCTACCCTCAGGACCTCAGCACTAGCATCAAGGTTTCAACATAAGAACTTGGGGGGTGTGGGTGTGGAGCACACGTTCAGACCACATTGCCAGGTGGGAGCCCCAGGTACATTCCCAGGTGGGGCAGAGTTTCCAAAGATGCAGGACATGAGGGCACAGAAACAAGTGGGTGATGCTGGGTGCTGTGTGTGTCGGGCAGCGTGAGAGAGTGAAGGAGGCCAGGGAGGAAATTTCCAAGCAGAGGCCTGTGTGGAGGGGACAGCTACTGCCACCGTGCAGGAAAGCAGGTCAGAGTGGGTGCATCTGTGAACTTCCAAAAGATGTCAGTGATGCAGATTTTCTACAGATTTCCTGAATTTTAATCATCGGTTGTGATCGTGCATGCTCAGTCATTTCTGACTCCGTGTGACTGTAGCTCGCCAGGCTTCTCTGTTCATGCAATTTTCCAGCAAGAATACTGGAATGGCTTGCCATTTCCTCTTCCAGGGGGTCTTCCTGATCCAGGGATCAAACCCAATTCTCCTGCAGTCTTGCACTGCAGGTGAATTCTTTACCTGCTGAGACATCAGAGAAGCCCCCTTAATTCTTGGCAACCAATTTTTAAAAAGCACTGTCAGGCCAACTGCAGTGGATGGTGGTGTACCCATCCAGAGCCCCACCCCCCAGCTCCTCACAGTTTTGGCCAGCTTTCCCCTTCCCACCCTCTCTCTCCACTTATCCCTGCATCCCACCTTCTCCTCTTTGCAATGTTTCTTTCTCTCCCCATCACAGCGGTTTCCTGACGTGTCCAAGCCAGGTCCCAGGTACTACAGCTGTTGAACCTGACCTCTCACCGAGACATCAAGGATTCCAGAGGTGGCCTTTGGTCCATCTGTTTGAGAACTTTGAGCTAGAGTGTGGGAAGAGTGGGGGCAGGTGGGGGAGTGGTCAAGGAGGGAGTTGAGGTGGGGGAAAGAGGCCAGGCCAAGTGGCTGAGCTGGAAGCTCATTATCCCATCAGGAGACGTCATTTGACAGGCACTCTGGAGCCAGTGCAGGCCTTTTTATTTTTTACACCAAGACTCAAATCAAATTAGGTTTCTGTAAGAGTATGCTGGCCTCAGCAGGAGATGAATGGGAGAAGTCCTGCAGTGGGGCTCCTCGCGCTTGGATGGGGGCACCTGTTACTGATCTGTACCTTGCTGGGTGCCCCCTCCAGTTTGCAGCCAGCGAGCCCCTGGCACAGCCAGTCAGGCCAGATGTCCTCTCATGGCCCAGACCCCTATGTGCCCTTCCCCTCATATGTCCCCCACGCCAGTCACCCTGCTCCCCTCTCCCTTCTGCATCCCTCCTGGCAGGCTCCCCGCTCAGGACCTACACCTACCCCTTCCTGCCCCCTCACTCTTTCCGGTCATCACATGATGCCACCTCCCCAGGAGGGTTGCCTTGGCCTCATTGCTCAGAATCACACAGGCCTGTGCACACGCACGTTCCCCCATGCACCGTCCAACTGATAACTGCTGCGTCGTGGTGGGGATGGAGGGGCGGGCAGGTTCTCAAGTCCAGTCCCCATCCCCTTGCTAGGTCCCAGTCCCCTGGGCTCCATCCCCAGAGTAAGGGAGCTGAGCTGGGCACACAGGCCAAGCCATGTCCTCGCACAGGGGACATCTGTCCACGGTCTAGGCAGTGTGCCTGTACTAACTTGCATAACCAATTCGATCTCATTCTGTACTATTGTTTTTGTTCAGTTGCTCATTCCTGTCCAACTTTGCAACCCCATGGACTGCAGCACCCCAGGCTGCCTGCCTGTCCTTCACTGTCTCCTATATATATATTCTGCATTATATCCTTCTTTTATTTTACTTATCATCATCCTACACAGTCTGTATCTTTTTTTCTTTATCTTGTTTATAGTCTTTCTCCCTTACTAAAATGTTGGCACTATGAATTTCAATCACAGTTATTTCCGAGGACCTAGAATAATGCTTGATCTACAATAGATGTATTATAGATATAATGCCTGGTTTTAGTAAATGTGATGCCTGATATATAGTAGCTCAATAATGTATGTGGAATGAGTCATGAGTGAGTAGATGGAAGGAAGGATGGAATGAGGAGGAAGGGAGGGAACAAGACAGATGAGAGGCAGGGACGTCCATTTGCAGGTGGTTTTAATAATTAACGTGGGAGAGAGTGGTGGAGACTAAGGTGGAAACAGTGACATCAGAAAGAAAGGGTTGCAGTTGCTCTGAATGTTCTATCTTTTCCTTTTGACCTGCTGCAGCCAATTCCATTAACCAGTGAATCTCTGTAAACTCCAAGGTACACTGTTCCCAGTCCTATGATTCCAAATTATACACGCTTGGTTGGAGATGGCTTCTGTGTGAGCCTGGTGCCCGTCATTTCAGTCTCTTGGTTCCTGGTTAGCTTTTTCACGTCAAAAACTATTTTTAACATCCCTTCCTCCATTTGTCTCATTTGAATTTTCACTTAAACCCCACTGATTTCCTAAGAGCTTGAACTCCTTATTGAGTCATTTGTCTTAGGACTGATGCAGGATGATGGCTGTGCTTCCTCTGGGATTCTTAAGCAGCGCTTCTCCAGGAGTCGGGGGTCTAAAGCCATTTAAGGAATCCGCCTTCCTGGCCTGACCCCGCACCCCTGCCATTCTGAATGGCCCCTGCCAGTGACCTCCCTCCTTCCCAGATGCAGATGGCATTTCTGGGATGGAAGCCTCCTCCCCTGGTTCTGCTCCCTACTCAAGGGAAACACTTGCAGTCTGGGTGGCATTTGATGCAGTAAGCTTCACAGATGAAAATTTAGTCAGGTTTTGTCTTTTCAATGAAAGCCCTGGGTCTGGTTCTGAAACAAAGCACAGCAGGTGGGCACAAGCCTCTCTCCTTACGAAGCTGTCACACATCTGTGAGTGGAGGTGGTTTTGTGTTTTTAAGCAGACTAGGAACCCCTGTGTACCTGCTGGTCAGGCTTAGCTTTGGTAGGAGGGATGGGGGGAGGAAGCAACCATGATGCTGGACTCTCTTCCTTCTCTAGGGACCCACTTTGGAGATAGAGTGACTGTCGTCTCTACCAGAAAATTCAAATGTGATTTTTTTTTCTCCATCTCAAAGGAAATCGTTGTCCATGAAAGCTAAAAACAGCTCCACCCACTGAGCATCTTTAAGTATATATACATATTCACATTTGGGATTATCTTACCCTCCAGAATACATTTTTTTTAAGATAAAAGATCGAGTCTGATGACTATAACTGTCTTTTCTCTTTGAGTTATTCAGGGTGGAATGGAGTAGGTGTGGGCTGGAGAACTCTATGGGTAATTTCTTAATTTAGAACTAGGGGCCAAGGCAGCCATCCAAGCAACCCACATTAACATATTCAAAAGAAATAAAGCAAGATTATTACTGGAATTGCCCCACAAGGAGTACCTTCTGCATTTGCCATTTTGCTAATGGAGAGCTGGATTAGGATATTTTCTGAGCTTTCAGGGTTTCCCAAGAGAATTCTGTTTGGCTCTTTCAATCTCAGCTTTTCAATTCCTGGCCAACTTTTGGAAAGATCCTGTTGGAGACCCTGCCTTTTTCTCTTCTCCTATTGAGTTACACAGGTAGGATCTTTCAGAAGGAAGAGAATGTCACTTAATGAGCATTCAGTCAAAGGAGGCAGAACTTCGGCGTGGAACCTAAGCCCTTCCCTGGAGGCGGAGGCTGGGCGGCTGGGAGACTACTCAGCCCTCAGGGGTTGGGCGGTTTCAGGAGGAAAGGCTTGTCACCCGATACAGATTTGACATGGGACTAATCGGCACTCCTGAGTTATTAATAACTCATTTTTGGATACGTTTTCTGATTTTTTAAAAGCCTCTCAAAAGCCTCTTCTCATGTATGATTCTCGAGGACCCTCCAAGAGAGAAATTAGTCTCTTAATAGTAATAAGAGTAGGCTTTGGGCCAGGCTCCGTGTCTTCAATAATGTCTCCCAATATTGAATAGTAGAATCGAAGTAAAGCTTAATTTCCCCTAATTCCTTTTTAGTACAGTATCCTAGATGTCAAAAGTTCTCATGTCTACAAAAGGCACATTTTATGGAAAAACAGTGAAATTTATATTAACAAGTTTAAATATGGCGAAGGAGAGCGATTTCTCTGGTTTTGAATTTGCTTTCACATACACACACGTATATGTACGTACTTATATATTGCTTTCCTGAAAGATGTCTCTTTCCATTCTGGAAGATACAATCCAGACTATGGCCAATTAGTTCTCAGTTCTTCTAAAAGCAAGCTTTTATATATAGGATGGGTAAACAGCAAGGTCCAGCTGTATAGCACAGGAACTATATTCAGTATCTTATGATAAACCGGAATGGAACAAATATGGGATATATATGCATGTTAAGACACTTCAGTCATGTCTCTTTGTGACTCCTCTGACCACAGGATTCTCCAACCGAGAATACTGGAGTGAGCTGCCCACCCTCCTCCAGAGGATCTTCCTGACCCAAGGATTGAAATCATGTCTCTTATATCTCCTACACTAGCAGACGAGTTCTTTAACACAAGCATCACCTAGGAAGCCTTTAATTTTGTATTGAAGTATAAATCAAGTATGCTGCTGCTAAGTCACTTAGTCGTGTCTGACTCTGTGTGACCCCATAGACGACAGCCCACCAGGCTCCCCCATCCCTGAGATTCTCCAGGCAAGAACACTGGAGTGGGTTGCCATTTCCTTCTCCAATGCATGAAAGTGAAAAGTGAAAGTGAAGTCACTCAGTCGTGTCCAACTCTTAGTGACCCCATGGACTGAGGCCCACCAGGCTCCTCCATCCATGGGATTTTCCAGGCAAGAATGCTGGAGTGGGGTGCCATTGCCTTCTCCAATAAATCAAGTATACGTCAATATAAAATTAAAATAAGCAGACACACAAAAGCCTCGCAGAGATAATGTACTTTTGTTATTGCTGTTCTCTATTTTGTGGTCCAAGATAGTCTAAAAGTATGACCTCCAAAATGTTATTAGCGAAACGTCGGCCCACATTGACTTGGGTAGATTATGGCACCCCTTTGCAGGGGAAGCTCTTTCTGCCCCATGCATATTCATCTATTGGCTGTGTTCATCCCACATCCGCTCTGACCATTGCTTGATAATGGCTCAAAGCTGTCCCTTCTCCAAAAAGAAGGTCCCACAGGAGACAATAGACCAATGGAGGGGCAGGGCACAGGAGGCTGACCCCTTGCTTAAGGTGGGACCGGTTTATGGTGCAGTTCCTGCTCCAGAGCTCCTCATGGAGTCAGGCTGATGACAAGCTCCAGGTGAGACCAAACCCTTGCTTAACATCTCCCTCCACCTGTGGCGCATCCTCTGTCCCTCCCCCAGACAGCACAGCATCGGGAAGCCACAGGCACCTGAATCCCTGCTGAAGGACCTGAGTGATTTATGTGAACAAGGAGTTACACGTCAACACCTGGACTCGGGTGACCCTCTTTAGAAAAGTACAGAAGGTATTTTCACTAATAAGCTGTGAGAAACAATAAATTTTGCTTTTTCTTTCCTGTGCCTAACTTATACCCAAGATATATTCCAAAGGTAAAAAGGGCTATGTGATACTGATACAAAGCTTGTTGCTGCAGAATCATACCACTGTCCTTCCTTGAATGGAAACCAATTACTCTTATCCAAGTTTCAGGAAGAAGCTGTGAAGAAGATACAGTTAACCAAGAACTGGTCAGAACCAACCCGGTTCAAGATGGTGGAAGACAACTTTCAGTAGACTTTTGAATCTCATTATATGCTAATTATAATATATTAGCATATTAAATGACACATTCACCAGTGCCATGACAGTTGATATCTGCCATGACAACAACCAGAAAAACCCATCCAAGGACTGAAAAGAGGAATTGCATCAGTTCCAGGTCCACACCCCGGTTGTTGGATAAGTCATGAATATTCTTCCCACTCTTTTCAATTCCCTCCTTTTACCTTGACCCTCCTATATATTCCGTGTCTCCACTCAGATTTAATTGAGAAGTTGATTTGTGACCTAGGTTCCCACTTCTCTATTCTTTGGATGTTGACTAAAGCTTGTCCTGCTCCAGCCTCAGCATTGGTTTCATTATAGGCTACAGGAATGTGATCAGAGAAAGGAACTTCCTGATGGAGACAAGGGGTCTCCACCCAGGCTAGGGCCTGAGCGCAGGCCCAGCCCGTCCGTTTAGTAACAAACTACCACGGCCTCGATTTGGAACCTTACGACTAGAGGCTGTCCTTTCACCAAGCTAGTCAGAAGAAATGGCAATGGCCGGTGTAGCAAGCATGTGTTTTGATTACAGTACAACTTAGAAACTTAAGTTTTTGATAAGGTGGTTGTTTAAGATTTAAATTCACTAGACAGAAGGAGAGAAAGAGCATGATGGCGTGGAAGAATAAATGGTTTCTATATAAGGTGATGGCAATGACGCCTCATTAAGCATGTATACAAACACACACATACATGCAGATAAATCAGGTTAGTTTAGTCCAGAAGAAAGTGGGTATATGTTTTGTTTGTTCTGTTTTAACCCTGATCTCACTGAATGTCAAACAAGGACAAACGCACTCATTAGAATATGCAATGACTTTGTAGAAAACAGAGCATCGATTTATTCGCTCATAATAAGAAAACCGTCAAGCGATTGGAGACTCATGTTTGCTTTTCAGTTTATTCTATCCCTCTAGGCAAACTTACAGGGAAAGCAAATTAAAATCAGAATTGTTCCTCTTGAGTGTGGACTCTGAGGAGCAGGGGAGGGCTGGATGATTTGAAATGCTGATGTCACAGCCCTGAGACAGTCTGACCCTCTCCCTGACGGGCATGCCACCTGCAGACGGGCCACCTGTGCCTCTGGACCATGCTGCCCTCTCCCTTGAGTGAGGATGGAGGCACCTGGTCGAAAGGGACCTCTCATTCTTGTTTTCCTGCACCTTCTTGACTGGCCAGCTCCCTTTATTCTACCTGCCATATTTTAGGCGCTGTGTTCTTTTCTGGAACAGTATTTTGATCCTATTTAACTGTTTTGTTCGATCAAAGACATATGGTCATTGTAAGACCTTTGGACAAAGGCAAGGCTCCCCACAACCAAGAGATCACCTCTGGCCTTGGCGGCAGGGACTACTCCCGCTGCAGTGAGGAAAAGTATGTGTGGATAGAATTGAGGACATGATCCAGGACATCAGGAAAGCTCAGGATTATCTTCGTCTTCCCTTTAAATATTCTTTCCTTCAGGCTTCAGCAAACATTTTCTTTAAATAGCCAGATAGTAACTAATTTAGGCTTTGTGGCAGGCATTATCTCCATTACAATGCTCAGCTCTATGGAGGAAGCGCAAAAGCAACCATAGGCTCAGTTGAATAGATGTGGCTGTGTTCCAGTAAAACTTTATTTACAAAGAAGCGAGTATGTCACGTTGGGCTCACAGGTCTTACTGCACCCTTTCCTACTTCATCCTCTAAAGTGGCTTCAGAGGGCTTCCCAGGTGGTGTAGTGGTAAAGAATCCACCTGCCAAGGTAAGAGACGTACGTGGGTTTGATCCCTGATCTGGGAGGATCCCGCATGCCTTGGGGCAACTAATCAACGTGCGCCACAACTACTGAGACTGTGCTCTAGAGCCTGGGAGCCGCAGCTATGATGTCAGCGTGCCCTAGAGCCCACGCTTGCGACAAGAGAAGCTGCCGCAATGAGGAGCACCTGCTGCAATGAGGAGCACCTGCACTTCAACTAGAGAGGAGCTCCCACTTGCCGCAACTGGAGAAAAGTCAGAGCAGCAGTAAAGACCCAGCACAGCCAAAAATAAGTAAAATTATCTCAAAAAAATAAAGTGGCTTCAGGGTAAAGCATTCATTTTGTGATTAAGAAAATTTTTTATTTTCTAGTCAAACCATTTTGAAATGATTCTTTCCTTAGCTTCTGAAATATACATTTCTGTCTGGTATCTGGATCAGTTTATAATTGCTCAATATCTTTGTTGGAAGTGATGGCTGCATGAGAAATGGAACATGTTTTCTGCCTGTAAATATTAACAGCACATTACTTTTTAACTTTTAATTGAAATATTGTTATACAATGTTAGTTTCTGTTATACAGCGAAGCGATTCAGTTATTCTATAAATATAGCTTCCCAGCGGCTCAGTGGTAATGAATCCACGTGCCAATGCAGGATCTGCGCGAGACACAGATTCAATCCCTGGGTCAGGAAGGTCCCCTGGAGGAGCGTATGGCAACCCACTCCAGTCTTCTTGCTGGGATAATCCCATGGACAGAGGAGCGCAGTCCACAGTGTCACAGAGAGTCAGAGACAACTAAGTAACTGAGCACACACACGCATATTCTTTTTCATATTCCCTTCCATTAGTTTAGTATAGGATGCTGAATACAGTTCCATGTCTACACAGCAGGACCCTGTTGACTGTTTATTCTATATATAGAAGCTTGTATCTGGTAATCCCAAGCTCCCACTCCACCCCTCCCCTGTCCGTGAGCTTGTTTCTAGTCTGTAAACAATTCATTTGTGTCATGTTTTAGGTTCCACATATAAGTGACGTCATATATATTCATCTTTCTCTTTCCGACCCACTTCATCTAGTGTGATAACCGCTTGGTCCGACCATATTGTTGCAGTTGGCATTGTTTCATTCTTCTTATGGCCGAGTAGTGTTCCACTGGAGAAGGCAATGGCACCCACTCCAGTACTCCTGCCTGGAAAATGCCATGGACAGAGGAGCCTGGTAGGCTGCAGACCATGGGGTCGCAAAGAGTCGGATACGACTGAGCGACTTCCCTTTCACTTTTCACTTTCATGCATTGGAGAAGGAAATGGCAACCCACTCCAGTGTTCTTGCCTGGAGAATCCCAGGGACGGCAGAGCCTGGTGGGCTGCCATCTATGGGGTTGCACAGAGTTGGACATGACTGAAGCAACTTAGCAGCAGCAGCAGCAGCAGTGTTCCATTGTATAAACGCATCACACCTCCTTTATCCATTCATCCACTGACAGGCATTTAGGTTGCTTCCACATCTTGGCTATTGTAAATAGTGCTGCTGTGAACATAGGGGTACATGTATCTTTTTGAATTATATTTTTCTCCAGATATATCCCTAGGAGTGGGCTTGCTGGATCGTATGGCAACTCTATGCTTAGTTTTTGAAGAACCTCCATACTGTTTTCAGTGGCTGCATCAATTTATATTCCCACTAATTGTGTGGGAGAGTTCCCTTATCCACATCCTCTCCAGCATGTGTTATTTATAGACTTTTTAATAATGGCCATTAACAGCCCATTGAATGGCCCAGTGACCTAGGCATTCCTCCTCTCAGTATATGTTCTACACATGTTCACTGAGATACACATACAAGATATTCACGGCAGAACAAAGTAATATTTCAAAACTGTAAGCAATCTAACTGTCCATAGAATAGGAGGGATAAATAAATCATTGTAGATCACACCATAAAATAATATGTGGCAATAAGGATGAGCAAACTACAACCACATGCATCCATCTGGATGTGTCTTACAAACAGTACTGAGTAAAGAAAAACATACAGTTTGATTCTATTTTCATAAAGTTCAAAAATTAATCCATGATACTGAAGGGAAGAATAATGATTTCTCTTGGGAAGGGGTAGTTAGTGACTAGGAAGGGAAGGGGTCCCCTGGAGTGTTAATAGTACTATATATCTTAATATGGGGTGCTGATTTCTAGCTGCACTCAATTTTCTATGAGTATATTTAATTTTTTAAAAATTACCACAGTCATAATAACAGCTGACTTTTCTTAAAAGATAACAAATACCAGGAACTGTGTTAAGCACAAATATTATCTCATTGACTCCTCACAAAACTCCTCAAAGGTGGAATATAATGAAAACAAGATTCAGAGAGGTTAAGAAATTTGCTCAAAGTCACACAACTGGTGAGCTGCAAAACTGCCACTGACATGTATCAGAACGATATGCAACTTTGTGGAATAGTCACCAGAATGGGCATCATAGTGAGAGAGCCTTATGGGGTGGCAGGGAGTGAGAAGTCTCAGAGGCGAGTAAGAGGGGAGACCTGTCCTGTTTTGAAAGATGGAACTGGAACATCTAAACACCTACTCTCCAGTTTCTGTAGCCACGGGGCAAACACATGGACTGAAAATGGAAGGATTTTCCTGCTCAGCTCATCAGTTCTAAATGAAAATATACGGAAGCCCAAGCATGGGTATAATGCAAAGCCTGGTTTTCTTCCAGGAGTGGCATATGGCTCCAGAATGAACCGATGTACAGACAGAGCCTCCATGGGCTATGACCTTGGAGTCATACCGGATTTCAAAAAAGCCGGAAATGATCTTGGGGCTTGGACTCTGAGGGATAAATAGAGGGGAAACAAAGAACGCCAATGAACCAGCCTTCTCTCAGACAACTGTGAGTCTCTCTGCCCCTCTTCCCTCCCTTCCTCCCGCCTCCCCTCTTGCAAACTCTGATTGGATACTTGCTGTTTGCTAGGCCAGTGCTAGGCACTGCAACATCTCATTTTTTAAACCGATGGTGTCACTATAACCTGACTCATATATTAGGTTGTGAAATTATTCATATGTCCCCAAATAGAAAATGGAGAATCTATGGCCCAATAAACCAATATTGAGAACATTAGGAGCTTTCAAATATAGCTGATTTCCTGCACAGACAGTGGAATGTGAGCTTTTGAAACATTTGTCTGAGTCCCTGAAGGTATCAATAACTTTTATATGGAAGAAACAATGTAGATAGTAGAATATACACACTATAACATTTTATGTTTTATTTAGCAGCAGTACATGAGCTCCCCAAGGCCCACAAACGTCCTGGAGGGCTGTGCCTTCTGGCATTTCAAAAGAGATTCTCAGAATACTCATCTTAGCCATCCGACTGCAATGCTTTTTCCTTTGGGGAATCTGTGATTGCTGCTTTCAAAAGACTATTTCCAAAATTTAGTGAAGTAAAAACTATACAAAAGGTAATAATTTTTGAGCCATCTATGTTTTCTGTCCTAAATGTGCATAGGAATCAGTTGCTTTAATTGTGTCTAAATACCTTCTCTTTTATACTGGTTTTGTTTATGTATGCATATGCTGGCAAGGAGATAGCTATTATGACTGTAAATTATTTCTGATACTGAGATTAATAGCTATACAAAGACTGCTCAAGGGAATTAGGGTCTGGTTTAACCATCTCTGTAATGTTTTTACTCCAAGAGCGATATTTCATGAGTGCTGTAAAATTTATAAGCCTATATTCACGAGGTCTGCATGATTCCAACCAGACAAGACCAGAAGAGTATTCTCAGCATCTAGTGCCTGAGAGAAGCTGCCTTCTGCTCCAGGTAACAAAGTAAACACGGGATCAGTGGTTAGAGAAGCTGAACTCCATGTTGGGTTTTTGAACCTACACCAGGAAGGCGAAGATCAATGGAAAACTGCCCTTTCTTTTCCATAACAACTCAGGGGGGTGGAGAGGGCATGGATGGGCGGGGAGGAGGATGGGCAGGGCAATCTCTGTAACTGCCACTTCATTAATCCCACCGCTGCGGCTGGACAGGAAGGGGCCAGGACTGACTCTGTGCCTGTCACAGCACGGACGCCGACGCATATCTTGCCCTGCTGCTGGGCTGGGGACGGCATTCATCAGCTTGTGAGAGGGGATCGTTAAATTTGCAGGGATTTTGTGAGCCTGTTGTTCAACACGGCCTTGATTAAAGACAGACTCACGTAAACTCACAATTAAGAACTATATGAAAAGGCCACATCAAATGCTCAAAATTCTTCCTTTCCTATTTTTGCTGTTGTGCGTGTCCTGCGGGACAGTGGCCCCTGTGCAGCGGGGCTGTGTGACCCGTGCCCCTGTCCGTCTCTGCCCGCCTCCAGAGTCAGTGACGGCAGAGTGCTGGTTTGGACTTGGCCATGGTGGGAGTGCTCTTGCCACAGAGGTGAGCAGATGCTAAATATCAGGGCCAGTGTGTGTGTGAGTGTTGTTTCTTGGAAGACAGTTGTTGTGAAACATTAACCAGCCATCGTGGCTACATCCTGGGTTTTTTTTTTTTTGGTCACCCCAGTTGCCTCCTCTGCTCCCCTCCCCCACTCCACCTTTCCCCTACTCCTTCCTTCCCCCACTCCTCCCCTCCCCTGCCGTTCTCTGCCTGGTCTTTCTGGAAACAGTTGGAATAGGCTTTCCTTGTGTGGTTGAAGAGGAACACCACCCCCCCCCCAACGAAAAAAGTAGATGGCCTCTTCCACGTGACTCTTCATTGTGCATAAAATACCCATTAATAGTGTGTCTAGGGGCGTCCTTGGAAGTCCAGAGGTTAAGACACCACACTTCCACTGCAGGGGACTCGTTCGATTTCTGGTCAGGGAACTAAGATCCCATATTCTACGGAGCAACTAAGCCACAGCTTCTGAGCCCGTGTGCTCTGGAGCCCAAGCACCACAAACTAGAGAGCTCCTGCTCCCCAGTAATGGTCTTGCATGATGCAATGAAGATCTGGCATGCAGCAAATTATTTCTTTGACCTGATGCATCAAATAAATAAATATTAAAAAAAAAAAAAAACAGCACCTCTATTGGCATCCTAAAGCCCCCAAAGCACTGTCCACTCTTTCTGCCCATCTAATAGCCCCAGGGCCTCAGGCACACCCTGAGTTTGCAGACTAGGAGGCAGGAGAGCGGAGCCTATGTGAGTGGGTACCTATAGGAATCAGAAAACTGGGATTTTAAGCTAATAGTTTGTTATATCTTAACCTGTGACTTTGAAACATCACAGACATTGTGTGAACCCTTATTTTTTTGATCAGGAAAATAAAGATGAGAAGAGTATCTTTCTTCCTTCCTTTGTAGAGTTGTTGAACCTCAGTTCGATGTAATCAAACATATATAAGATTATTTGTAAGTGATTAAGGGCTCTATAACAGTCTTGTCACTCCTTACACTGCTGGGTTTTCAAAACACCCCTGTAAGAAGTCTTTTTTAGCAGGTAACAGAGATAATACACTAACGGAAGTTTGTTTAGCATCACAGAATGCTAAACCTGGAAGAAATCTTTCAGATCACCCATCTACCTGGTGCTCTAACTCATGAAAAGCTTAAGAACTTACAAAAATGTCCACAACTGGTAAGATCAGGACCTGAATGTGGAACTCAGATTCCCCTGCAACCCAGCCTCCTCAGAAACTCTTTCAACCCAAACCAAAGGGCTGCTTGAGGATCTTTGGGTCACAAGACACAAAGACTCCTTCAGGTCCCCCCAGAAGAGAGCCAGGGGAGGAGGGCATGTTTTTACAAAGACGGATGTGGGGTGATGGGAAAGCGCATGGAAACAACAGTGATGCTGGAAACAGTCTGGGTCTGCTTTCTATGTGCCACGTATTACTTTGTTTAATCGCCACAGGCTGTGTGATGATTTTACAGATGAGGGGCCAGAGGCATAGGCAGGTCAGGCGAGAGCAGTCACACCCAGCCCTGTGCCAGGCTAAGATGTGAACTTGGACCTGTCTGACCTCAGAGCCTGGGCTCATAACCTATGTGTTGTGCTCTTCCAGGAAAGCAGACAGCAGGACAGCTTGTCCCTTGGGAACAAAAACCGAGGGGCATTTGCTGAATTTCAGGGGGAAGCAGATCTCTCTTGTAGTGTCTGCTTCTCTCTCAGCCTCTAGCCCTTGCTCCTGGCTTCTAACTTCCAGGTGCCCGCGGACCACAGTGGTGATTCCAGCTCCCCTGGGCACGCCCTCCTGCTAGCCCATCTCTGAGGTTCTGAATTCCAAGCTGCCAAGGGCCCTTCTCCCTGGCCCTGCTCCTCTCTTCTAGCTGGGCTGTGATTCACAGCACTTGCAACCTTCAGGTTGGGTCTCCACCCCTGGTCCAATCAGCTGTGGGCATGCTGCCTAGACCAGCACGTCCAGGACAGCCATCCTGTTACAGTTGGACCTCCTGGTACCTCTCATGGTCTCCTCGTTGGTAGCTCTTTGTGTATTCATCATATCTTCTCCAGTATATGGCAGGGGCCATGAACACAACATCCATATCCAATCCAGCTTGTAGTCCCAGCGTCTGGTACAAGAGTGGGTTGTCTCGGAGGGTTGACTGAATAGGTGAACTATTTTGGCTGATGGAGAGGTCAGGCTATACTAGTGAAGAGAAGCGTCTAATTTAAGTAGTAATCCAGGAAGCTGAATGTTTACTGCTGCTGCTGCTGCTGCTAAGTCGCTTCAGTCGTGTCCGACTCTGTGCGACCCCATAGACGGCAGCCCACCAGGCTCCTCCGTCCCCGGGATTCTCCAGGCAAGAACACTGGAGTGGGGTGCCATTTCCTTCTCCAATGCATGGAAGTGAAAAGTGAAAGTGAAGTTGCTCAGTCATGTCTGACTCTTAGCGACCCCATGGACTGCAGCCCACCAGGCTCCTCGATCCATGGGATTTGCCAGGCAAGAGTACTGGAGTGGGGTGCCATTGCCTTCTCCAGAATGTTTACTACTTTGCCTCAGTTCTCTGATTGTGTCAGTGAAAGTATAAAATCTTTGCTCTTTATTATCTAGATTATTAGGCTAACTCCCAGTTTCCCTTGGCGGGTACCCATAAGGTGCTGAGAGTGAGTGTGCTCCTTGGCAACAGTGACTGAGTGTATCTGTGACCCAGAAAAGGGAGGGAAGGGAGCAGCCCCGGTGTCTCCCAGCCCCCAGGCCACTCCAAGCTGAGCAGGAGGGAGCAGACTTGCTAGTGGTCACCCCGTCCTTTCCTCCTCATCCTCCTGGGCACATCAGAACCCTTGCCATCACTCCTGACAGCTGTGTGGGGCCATCAATTAGTCACACCGGTGGACTCTGAGCAGAAGTGAAGCGAGTCATTTCCGGAGACAGTCGAGAGTGGGTGTGAGTTTTCTGTTTCTTCTTTTTCCCAGAGTGGGAGGCTGCAGGCTGAGATGACAGAAACACCAGATAGATCATCACAGACAGATCCCCTGGAGAGTCACCTGGCTGGCATCTAACTGCACAAACCAAAAATAAATCTTAGTTGTATTAAGCTCTTGAGAATTTGTTACCAAGGAATGTCATAACCTATCCTGATTAAGACAACTTCCAGAACCTCCACCCATAGCTCTGGGTGGACTCCCTCAGAGGTCACCTTCCTCTATTCAGGTCCATCAGGCGCGTAGCTCAGTGACTCAGAGGTAGCAGAGGTGATGAACTTAAGCACTGATCAGATAGATCCAGATTCAAGTCACTTCTGAAACTTCATAGGCGTATGACCTTGGGAGGGTTAGATTCTCTGCTTCTCCTTTTCTTTATCTGTAGAATGGTGTGTGGTGATGTCACAGGCAACGCATGAGGATAAAATAAAAAGATACATGACTGAGTATGCCTTCTATTATTTAATAGCCCCTCCCTTCCCCTCCTGTGTCTTGTGCTAGTCATGTCTGACTCTTTGCCCGCCAGGTTCCTCTATCCATGGAATTTTCCAGGCAAGCACACTGGAGTGAGTTGCCATTTTTTATCATGTCCCAGACTTGCATAGGATCACTCAGTGCAAGGGTCTTCTCTGAGTCTCTTCCCAGCACAGTGCCAGGTACCTGCTACCATCTCGTTGGATCAGGGTAAAGGGAACTGAATTAAACTGGAAGATGAGCGTAAGCTGTGAGAGTCTCTGGCAATGGCCCATCTTGTCAAACCCCAAACCATAGGAGGGACAGAGTTTCCAGGAATACATTGCACTTACTTGCTTCTTTATCGTGGCTTTGGAGCAACATACTATAGAGGGGGAGCTTCTCCGGTGGCTCAGCAGGTAAAAAAAATCTGCCTGCAAGGTAGGAGACATAGGAGACACGGTTCGATCCCTGAGTCAGGAAGATCCCCTGGGGAAAATGGCAACCCACTCCAGTATTTTCCCCTGGAGATTCCCATGGACAGAGGAGCCTGGTGTGTTACAGTCCATGGGGTCACCAGGAGTTGGACATGACTGAGTGACTAGGCACACACACACACACACACACACACACACTGGGTCTAGATAAAAGTCAGGAAGTGTTCGATAAGTACCTTCAGGCTTAGAGAAGGTTCTTAGTCCAGTGTTTACTCCTTGGGGTTACCTAACAAGCCACCATCCAATAATTCTGGTTCTTTTTTCACTTGCCCTCCAGCAATGATCTTGTAAAAGTCCAGGCTCTGATCGTCCCTGATGTGTGAATGTGTATGTGTGTGTGTTGGTAGGAGTGGGGGATGGGGGAGTGGTCATGAGACCAGGTCGTCCCTAAAAGTCCCACTTGTGACATCTAGACCATTCCTTTGAGAGCATTCCACAACATCTGGAGTGATTCTAGGTAGCTCAAAAAAAAAAAAAAATGACTCCAGTTCAGCACATTTACTAAGAGAAAATGAGAATTTTCATATATTCTCTAAATAGAGATGGAAAAATAACATATAGGAAATTGTGTGTGTGAAATAAATGGGAAAGAGTTTACTATTTAAAAAGTAAAAATAATGTCCTTAGAGCTTTAATTAAATAAGATATTGAGGGGAAAAAACTTTAGTAAATTACAACCTCCAAGTGTTCCTCAAAAGAAATCCAGATGTGGGAATAAAACATGTAGGACACCCCCCAGGCACAGGTTCTGTCAACCCCCTATGCCCAAAGCTGGCCTGTATCACCTCTGGCACCAGTGATGGACCGCTTATCCCCCAAAGTTTCAACCATTACTTACCTGGGTAAACTGGAGTGAACACCAGAAGAGGGGCTGGAATTAGATGTAACAGTGCCCTTGGTTTATGAGCAAACTGGAAAACATTAAAGTGGGGTGTGGGGATCCCAACATTAAAGTGCTTGCTCCTCGGGGATTCACTGAGCTGGTGAAGAAATTATTTTCCATAGACCATCTTTTCATTTTTGTTCCAGATACAACTACTGTCTTCTACTAGAAAACCCAAAGTATTTCTCCTGACTTCTCCCCTGAAACCTTCAGCCATGGGATTTGGAAGAAAGGCACTGAGAATATCATTTCTGCAGAATGCCTGGGGCTCCAAGTCCACTGGGATTCTAGGCAGAAGTCGTGAGCAGTGGCTTCGCTATGCTGGGAGCTTTTCTCTGCCCTGACCAGTTGGGGCTAGAACAAACTAGACGTTAGATCTTTGAGGCTCCAATGACCTGGACAGCCATGGAACAAAAGCCCTCATATGTGCAGGACCTAGTGAGAAAGGCAGCACTACCCAATGAGCTCTCCGTTTCATTCCTGCTTTGATGAGGATCTGAGTTTATAAGGAAGCTCTGTCTGCTTCTGTTGCAGGCAGCTGCTTGCACTTCCTCCTAGTGAGAAAGGGGCTGTAAGAAAAGATAAACGGACATGGGGCTCAAGCAAATTTTGCAAGCCTGGCAAATATTGTTTCTACATGGTGGCTTTTTGAAAATTCCTATATAATGAGTCTGAATGGTCTTCTTGTCCACTTCCTGATCTTTAACTTTTCCATGTAGAGAGAGAGGGACAGAGGCATTGCCCGGGAAGACCCCACAGCCCTCCAGACTGTGGCACACAGAAAGTCCTGCCCAATATCGAGCCAGAAGCTCTCCCGCTCTTGTCTGAACTATTAAAAAAAACAGTCATCCATAGTGGTTGTGAAAAAGCAATTTCCCCTCCTCCTTTATTCCTCTTCTACCTTTCTCTTTTATTCCCCAAAGGCAAAATTTAGACAGATGCAAATCAGAAAGCACCACAGACTCCACTGTGAGCTGGAAACAAGAAAATGAAATCATAAAATGCTTAGCTCAACAAGCCCTCTCTTTGCTGGTTGGGGTCCTCTAATTAAACAGCTGATTGAATATACTCACCCACATCTCCTATGGTGCGTATCATAAAATCCAAGCACTAAACGTCGGGACTTATTGGAAAGATTTTTCACACAGTACTAAGACAGAAGCAGCCTTTACCTTAACAAAGCTCTAGCTCTTTCCTGATGCTAATAGTTGGGTTTGAATATGAAAAATCATTTTTGTGTCCTCTGCTCTTTAAGGATGTTCACTAACCTACACAAGTCCGGGTGAACTCCAAGCCAAATTAGGCTTGAGAAAATGAAAGTTACAAAGCTAGCATTTTCTTTTCTGTGAGTCTATCAGCATGAAGACTCGCTCTCTCCCTGCAGTGTTAATAACCAAATATGAAATATTTAAATGGCTGCAAATTGCATCAATTAAAATTGTTTCCATTCCAAGTAAGCTCAGATGGCACGAATGTTTTGATCTAACGTCTTTTTATGTTTGATATACTTTCTTAATTATAAAGTACATTATATTAAGAAGAAAAAAGCATTGGTAATTTTAGCAGAAATGTTTCTTTAAGTGCAAAATTAAGAAAAAAGTTTAAAAAGAAAGGCTGAGGTAGGTTTCTTTTGTAAGATATATACTATGTATTCAGTTCAGTCACTCAGTCGTGTCTGACTCTTTGTGACCCCACGAACTGCAGCACGCCAGGTCTCCCTGTCCATCACCAAGTCCCGGAGTCCACCCAAACCCATGCCCATTGTGTCAGTGATGCCATCCAGCTGTCTTATCCTCTGTCATCTCCTTCTCCTCCTACCCTCAATCTTTCCCAGCATCAGGGTCTTTTCAAATGAGTCAGCTCTCCGCATCAGGTGGCCAAAGTATTGGAGTTTCAGCTTCAACATCAGTCCTATGTATTACTGTTTCATTATCTTGGCAATGCAACAAGCCGTGGATAGAAGCGGTGCTTTTTAATTCTGCAGTTGACCTTGTTTTCTGTCTCTAGGACATGCTGACCACTTGGTATGGCCAGGACTTAAGAAGCAGAGACAGTGTGCAAGGGATCGAAGAGAGGATGGCACTGAGTCCTGAGTCGGGTCACTTCCAGCATTTACTGAGACCTTTTAGAAAAGTAAATTAGATCTGCTTTCTCTCACTTAATAACCCCTCCCCCCAAATGCTTCCATTTAGAAAAAATCCAGGCCACTGATGGAAGACCCCAGGGCCCTGTACAAGCAGACCCACATTTCTCTCTCCCTCACCCACCTCCCTCTAGCCGCGCTGACTTTGTTTCCTTGGGAACTGAGATTACCCCCACCTCAAAACCTTTGCCTTTTCTGCTCCCTCCTTGCTGACTCTCTTTTCTTAGGCTCTGTTCAAAAATTCATTTATTTAGAGAGATTTTCTCTGACCACTCAGTCTCCCCCTGTACCTCCTCCCACTGTCACAGTGGTGGCACATTTGATAAAGGCCAGATGAATACTAGTGATCAGATATACAGGGGCTTCAAAGAAAGAGAGAGAGGACTCTGGGCTGGGCAGCTTATAAACGATCTTCACAGACTATATCTAAGGCTAATGCCTTGAGACATGGACAGGCATCTGTCCCTGTTTTGGGGACAATTGACTGGGTTGGAAAATAAAATATCCAAACTTTTGATTCTGAAGTCACTGCTCAACACTTGTGATTACTTAAGCTACTATGATGGGGTTTTCCATGATGGCTCAGCGTTAACAAATCTGCCTGCAATGCAGGAGACACAGGAGATGAGGGTTCAATCCCTGGGTCCAGAAGATCCCTTCCCTTGGAGGAGGAAATGGCAACCTGCTCCAGTATTCTTGCCAGAAAAATTCCATGGACAGATGAGCCTGGCGGGCTACAGTCCAAAGGGTCTCACAGAATCGGATATGACTGAGTGCCTAAGCACGCAAGCTAGTACAATGAGGTTGATCACACTGACCCCTCAGGGTATCATCACACAGGGAAAGAACCTGATTGCCCACATTTATGTGTTTTGATTGAAGATTTTGAATTCATCTATTTCAAGCTCAAGTTTACATAGATGAACGCATTATTTGAGAGAAGAGCAAGACCTTTTTCCTACTCTGCCAGTTGCCTGCTGGAAGTCTGACAATATTGATTTTATTGCTTCAATGCCTAGAATTTCTGAGGTTAGCTCTTGCAAAGTGGCTTAGCAAATCTGGCTTTTGCTCCCTTGACCAGGGAATCACCAAGAAGACAACATCTTGAAGGAGACCCTGAAGTCACGAATCTCTTGTATGGAATCATGGGGCTTCCATCAGCTCCACCTCTGTGCTGCTCTGCGTTCACTGCCTCTGAGCAAAACACTGCCCCGCTCACACCACACTGCCCACACCTTAGCTGCAGGCGCCAGCTGCCAACCCATCTGGGGCTCCTGCTGCCAAATGCCAGAGGGTCAGAGGCAGGGAGGGACCTGCACCTTCTGCATTCCCTTCCATTTTAGTCGGGGCGAGCCTCCATCTGTTGGGTTTTTGGGTGTGGAGATAGTCTTAATCATTAATCATTTTACGAGAGCGGTGAAGAGGGCTTCCCTGGTGGCTCAAATGGTAAAGAATCTGCCTGCAATGCAGGAGATCCAGATTTGATCCCTGGGTCAGGAAGATCCCCTGGAGGAGGGCATGGCAACCCACTCCAGCATTCTTGCCTGGAGAGTCCCATGGACAGAGGAGCCTGACAGGCTACCGTCCATAAAGTCGCAAAGAGTCAGACATGACTGAGTGACTAACGTACTTGGTAAGGCAGACATTTGAGGATTGTCCCTTTGCTGTAGGAAGACAGGATACGGAGGAGCTTGCCTAGAGAGTGGCATCTGATGGGCAGATGCTTTATTAGAGATAGCTTGTTAACTGTGCCGTATAGATATAGGTTTAGATACATAGATATAGATATCCCCTCTGACAGTATATATACACACCCATACATGTACGCATAGATGCAAAAATGTATTTCTTTTTCCGTCCAAATGCTGGATGTTCTGTTAAGGCATCTGATGAAATGCTACCTCTGAGGGAAAATGAAAGATTGTCTCATATTACAGGCTGTTTCCATGGTAGCTTAATACCCTCGGGTAGCACCCTAATGATGAGTTATTACTTTTTAGCTAAAACACATTGTAGGGAGCTGATTAATAATATAACGTGCATAGCCAACAACAGGTTAATTTTTCTTATGTTTGTTCTCAGAAAGGAACACACACTGATACATGTGATAATTTCTCTCCGCATCTGACTCACTCATCTTAGCTCTTTCTTCACAGCTAACAAAGGAAGGGAAAAGGAGGATGGATAGACCCTTGGGGACTCCCTCAGGCAGAGCATGTAGGTGGCATCTTGGAGGTTGTCCCGAGAAGGAGGGTTTTAATCAGGAGCGTCCCCTCTTAAAACTGTCAGACCAAGCGTTCTAGCAGCTGTATTGTCAGATGCGATTGTACCCATGGCACATCCTCAGCGCTGTGGCAGGACTCATATAACAAAATGGGTTGACTGTTTACAAGGGCTTCTGGGAGGCAGTTGTGCCTGACATCCTGAGAAACCTCTTCCCTGGAGGAGTAATCGAGTCTCTGTGGTTCTCGTATTTGACCTGCCAGCTTTAGAGGCTTGGGGCAGTGTCCTCCTTGCGGCTGAGATGCAAAGACAGCCCAGGGCCCTTCGCAGAATCGCCTGTGGGAGAGGAGTGATGACAGGGGTTAATACAGACCAGAGACCAAACAAGGAAGCACTGGGCTGTGTCAGAGCTAAAAGGCTTATGGAATTCTCTTAGGAACGGAGAGTATATTTGGTAGCTTAAGAGGTTAAATCCCTGAATTTCACACAGCTACTGAATTCCTAGGATGCCTTCCACCTCCTTCTAAGTCCCATTTCCCCAGGTAAATCTTGACACAGGCAAAGACCATCTAACATACATATTCAACAAAGGAACACAATCAAGAGGTGGGTTGGGGGTGGGGGTGGGGTAGACACTTTGAGGGCTTCCCTGGTAGCTCAGCTGGTAAAAAACCCACCTACAATGCAAGGGACCCCAGTTCGATTCCTGGGTTGAGAAGATACCCTGGAGAAATGATAGCCTACCCACTCCAGTATTCATGGGCTTCCCTGGTGGCTCAGAAGACAAAGAATTTGCCTGCAATGTAGGAGATATGGGTTCTGTCCCTGGGTGGAGAAGATTCCCTGGGAAGGGCATGGGATCCACTCCGGTATTCTTGCCAAGAGAATCCCATGGACATAGGAGCCTGGTTGGCTACAGCCCATGGGGTCACAAAAAGTTGGAGAGGACTGAGTGACTTAGCACAGAACAACACAGGCATTTTAAATCTCCCCAATGCATAGAAATCAGATTATCTTCAATTTAAAGATTTTCAGGCCACATATTTATCCAGGTATAAAGAAAATACAAAATAACAAACAGTAGGAAAATTACAATAAATAACTAAGATATCTTCCATCTTCTGTCCTGGATCCACTAATACTTGGAGATTTAAAAACAAAGACTGTAGGTATATTCTTAGTTACCAAAAAATATGTATTCTCAAATTGATTATATATATATTTGATTTTATATATATACACACACACACATATGATGGGGCTTCCCTGGTAGCTCAGCTGGTGAAGAATCCACCTGCAATGCAGGAGACCCTGGTTCTATTCCTTGGTCAAGAAGATTCCCTGGAGAAGGGATAGGCTACCCACGCCAGTATTCTTAGGCTTCGCTGGTGGCTCAGAAGGTTAAAAATCTGCCTGCAATGCCAGAGACCTGGGTTGGGAAGATCTACTGGAGGAGGGCATGGCACCCACCCCAGTATTCTTGCCTGGAGAATCCCCATGGACAGAGGAGCCTGGGGGGCTACAGTTCTTGGAGTCACAAAGAGTCAGACACGACTGAGCAACTAAGCAGCAGCAGCATACAAGCAATACACATTATATTACACATAATGCTGTCTATACATATATACACACACATATTAAAGTCAATGGAGAAAGTTGAAGAATAGAAAATGTGCTATTATATTACTGGATTTATTTGTATCATAATCCAGTTCAACTCAATTTAAATTTCAAAAGTAAACCAGTAAGAGGAAGTTGTCAATAAGTATGTTTTAATTGGTCCAAAAGATTTTCAACAATTTGTTAAAAAATTGAAATGAGGATTATTTTAACACAGTTTGAAAAAGAAGACATGCCAAGATATCTTACTAGAAATAGCTTCTGGTGGTTACCAGGTGAAGAATAAAAAGGAAAAAGTAGTCATATATCTGAGAGGAGAGGAAAGCCTGGTGTAGTTATAAAAGAGAGAACTGTTTTTTAAATTGAGGTATAATAGTCTTACAACATAATGTTAGTTTCAGGTATACATCATGATTCAATATTTGTATATGCTGTCAGATGGTCACTACAATGAGTTTAATTAACACTCATCACCACACACAATTACAGGTTTGTTTTTTTTTCTTTTTCTTCTGATGAAACTTTTAAGATATTCAAGCTTCCCTTGGGGATGTTGTGGGTCTGGTTCCAGACCATCCCAGTAAAGTGAACACTGCAATAAAATCTGTTACATGAATTTTTGGCTTTGCAGTGCATATAAGTGCTGTGCCCATACTATTCTGTAGTCCCATGACATTATTTTTAAAAGTACTTATTGCTAGAAAAAATGCTTACTACCAACTGAGACTTCAGTGAGTCATAATCTTTTTGCTAATGGAAGACCTTGCTTCAATATTGATGGCTGCTAACTAATTAGGGTGGTGGTTGCTGAAGACTGGGGTGACTATGATGATTCCTTAAAGTAAGACAACAATAAAGTTTGCTACACTTATTAAAGCTTTTTTTCACAATTTCTCCGTAGTACCCAGTGCTTTTTGATAGTGTTTTACCCACAGTAGAAAGTGAAAAGCGAAAGTGGGGCTTCCCTGGTGTCTCAGATGATCAAGAATTTACCTATAATGCAATGCCTTTTTATAGTGCTTTACTAACAGTAGAACTTCTTTCAAAATTAGAGTCAATCCTCTCAAATCAACTAAGTTTATGTCATATTCTGAATCCTTTGCTGTCATTTCAACAATCATCATATCATCTTCACCATCTCAAGAAACCTCCTTCTTGGCTCACGCATATGAAGCAACTCCTCACCTATTCAATTTTCATCCCAAGATTTCAAGAATTCAGTGACATCTTCAAGCTCCACTCCTACTTCTCTTGCTGTTTCCAGTACAGCCCAGTTACCTCCTCTCCTGAAGCCTTGAACCCCTCAAAGTCATCCTTGAGGGCTGGAATCAACTTCTTCCAAACTCCTGTTAATGTTGATATTTTGGCCTCTTCCCATGAATTGAGAATGTTCTTACTGGCTCTAGGATGGTGAATCCTTTCCAGAATATTTTTAATTTACTTTGCCCAGATTCATCAGAAGAATCGCTATCTATGGCAGCCTCATGAAATGCACTTCTTAAGTGAAAGACTTGAAAGCTGAAATTAGTCCTTGATCCATGGGCTGCAGGACAGATGCTGTGTCAGCAGATACGAAAACATCACGAGTCTCCTGCGTCTCCATCAGCGCTCGTGGGTGACCAGGTGCATTGTCAATGGCAGTAATATTTAGAAAGGGACCTTTCATTCTGAGTGGTAGGTCTCAACACGGGGCTTAAAATATTCAGTAACCATGTTGTTAACAGATGTGCTCTCTTACAGCTTGAAAAGAAGAATAGAGTCTCTTAGTTGTTTGGGTTACCTTAGACCTCAAGTGATTTTGGTTTATAAGTGGCAAAAAATAGTATTTAAGAGCACTGGTTCACAACTCAATCTGCTACTTTCTAATGTGTGATTGGAAAGGGCCACACTATAAACTGCTCTGATTTTTTACTTTCCTGTTCATAAAATGGGAAAAATGATATTACTTTGTAAAGTTTTAGGGAGTTTAAAAAGTGATATGTATGTTTTAAATTAACTAAACCTAATATCACTGTATATATTAACTTATCACAACAGTAGGTCAAGTGTAAGATATTATAAATTATGATGCTGTGTTACTCATTTCCTTTGTTAACTGAAATTTTCATTTTCCAGCTGATGATGCTGAGCCTTTGCACTAAATTTTGTGTCTCTCATAATCTATAAGAAATCACAAGAGTTAGGTTTTCCACACCGAACAAATAAAAAAGTAGCGGAATTCTTTATTTCTAGTTATATATAGAACAAAAGCATAAATCAGTAAAAGAAGCAGAAAATGATAGAGAAAACAACCATTAATGCAAAATCTAGTTCTTTGAAAGAATCAGAAAATAAAATTGATAATTTCTTTAGACTGACAGGGAAGAGAGATAGAAAGCACAGATTGCCAATTGCAGAAAGGAAAAAAAAAAATGACTATCCCTACAGACCCTACAGACAGGAAATTATAATCAATACTATCATTAAATATTTTACATTGATAATATTCATAATTTAGATGAAGCAGACACACTTTATAAAAGACAAAAACTATCAAATACCATCCAAAGAACAATAGCTAGCCTGCCTCTTTATCTATTAAATAAACAGATTATTGGTTAAAAACTTCCCACAAAGAAAACTCCAGGCCCAGATGCTATCACTGGTGAATTCTACTAAATATTTAAGGAAGTAATATTACCAATTTATCACACATTTTCTAAAAACTTAAAGAGGAATAAAACTCTCCCTCCTATTTTGTAAGATTAATGTTGTCCTGATACCAAAACCTAACAAAATAATTACAAGGAAAAAAAATTATAGACAGATATCTCTCCTAAACATAGATTAAAAAGAAAAACTTTCACAAAACTTTAGTGAATTGAATACATTAATTTGTAAAAAAGAAAATGCACCATGACAAGTTGGATTTTATCTCTGGATTGCCAGACTGATTCAAAATTTAAAATCCAGCTTTCTTTGGATTAGTGTTTGAATTATATACCTTTTTCATCCTTTTACTTTTAAACTTTCAGCTGTTGTTGCTCGGTCACTCAGTCGTGTCCTGCTCTTTGAGATCCCATGGACTGCAGCATGCAAGGCTTTCCTGTCCTTCACTATCTCTCAGAGTTTGCTCAAGTTCATGTCCATTGAATCAGTGAGGCTATCTAACCATCTCATCCTCTGTCATCCCCTTCTCCTCCTGCCCTCAATCTTTCCCAGCATTAGTCTTTTCCAGTGTGTCAGCTCTTTGCATCAGGTGGCCAAAGTACCGGAGCTTCAGCTTCAGCATCAGTCTTTCCAGTGAATATTCAGGGTTGATTTCCTTTAGGATTGCTGGTTTGATTTGCTGGCTGCCCAGGGGATTCGCAAAAGTCCCTTTCAGTATGGTTATCTCTAAACTTGTCTCTTACAAGCAGTGCACAGTGAGTTTTTGTGTTTCAATACAGTTACTGGGAAAAGGCTATAGGTTTTCTAAAACTCCCTTTTAATCTGCTTTTGTTTTCTTTTTTGCTTTTCATCTTTTGAAATTACATTATTAGTTGCAACAAATTGGGAAACAAAGTATCTTGTTTGTTGAACATTTTTTTCATGATGTGTTATTTCTATCTCTACAAATAAATTTTACTTTCATAGCTATTTGTCTGATAAATTAGGCTAGATGAAAATTAAAAACTGCCCATCAGATATACTATTAAGGCCATCTAAAATATCAAGATGTAAGTGGAAAAAGACATATGCAACACATATGTCTGAAAAAAACGCATATTCCAGAGTATGTAAAGAATATATAAATCACAAAGAAAGTGTCAGATACTCCTGCAAAATGGGCAAGGCGTTTGGACAGGCACTTCAAAAAATGGTATCTAAGTGTCCACAAGATGTATGAAGAGGTGCTCAATTTCATTAGCAATCAAGAAAACTTAAACCACAATGAGTAACCACCACACTCACTAGAAGGGCTAACATTTATTTATTTATTCACTTTATTTTTGGGCCATGCCAAACAGCATGCGGGATCTTAGTTCACCAGCCAGGGATGGAACCCATGCTCACTGCCGTGGAAGCTTGGAGTCCTAACGACTGGACCACCAGGGAATTCCCAGAAGGGCCAAAAGTTAAATCTGAAGATGTTAAGAACTGACAAACATATGGGACAATAGGACCTCTCAGATAAACCCAGAGTCTATTAGTACATATTGGTATATTTTGGTTAACCATTTTAGCAAACTTTGACAGTATACACTACACATATACCTTGTATTCTGGCTGCTGCACTCCTAAATACATACTTGCAAGAAATTCGTGCACAGGTACAGCAAAAAAGATGCATAAGCATATTCACAGCAGCACTATTCTAATCACCAAAAGTTGCAAGCAATCCAGATACTTATCAGTGGTAGAATGGATAAACTTGGTATATCAATAGAATGGAATACTATACAGCAATTAAAATGATTCTGTTTCAGGCAACGATTTGGATAAAAGTTGCAAATGTATTGAGCAATAGAAGACACAAGAAAGCACATACCATATAATCCGTTCATGTGTGTGTGAGTCACTCCTATGGACTCCATGGACTGTTGTCTACCAGGCTCCTCTGCCCATGGAATTATCCAGGCAGGAATACTGGAGTGGGTTGCCATTTCCTTCTCTAGGGGACCTTCTTGACTCAGGGATCAAACCTGGGTCTCCTGCACTGCAAGCAAGCTCTTTACCATCTGAGGTACAAGGGAAGCGCAATCCATTTATACAAAGCTCAAAAGCAGACAACCTCTTGTGTTAGAGGTCAGAGTAGTGGAAGGAGTATAGTATAATTTGGGGAAGGAGAGTAAGGGTCTTTCTGAGGTTCAGCAACTTTCAATTTATTAAACTAAGAAGTGGTCACATGGCTGTCTTTACTTTGTAGTAATCCAGCAAGCTCTGAATTTATAATTTTTGCACTTTTCTAAATCTAGGTTGTACCACACTTTAAATATTAATAAAAGTTCTTAACATTTTGATTGAAACTGAATTTAAATGCTTTCCTGGTTGCCTTGACAGTGAAACTGTACATGAAAGATATTAAATTATGTGAAATTTACTTTCTTACGCAAAGAAAAATCTAGCTACTCTCAGTGCACCATGTTCTGCTAGCCTGGCTTCTGGTCAATGCTATGCCTCCACTAACAGATCCTTCATGTAATCTTTCCACATCAGTTTCCCCATGGGGAAAAGACTGTGTGGGATACCCTCTGGCTGTTCATCAAATTCCAGGGAAGCAGGAAGGAAGGTAGAGAAGGTGACTTTTTCATCACAGTTTTTTAGTTTCTAATCAAAACCATCAGTCATGAGAAAAAGTCTTGAGCAACAAAGGCTTTGAGGTCATGGGAGAAAATTTAACTTATATCCAAAAAGAAATAAAATAAGAGCCTTAGCTGATAGCCAGTGAAAAGAGAAAAGCATTCAAAACATTACACCCATCACATAGCTCTGCAGTTAATGAAAAATCACATCCGCTGTGAGCTTTTTGGAAAAAGGCTTCTAGATAAGATCCTTTGAAAAAGTCTCACATGGAGAACTATTGACCAGACCATTTGTTTTCCTTCTATGCTCTTGCTGCGATTGTAAACTTTGCTTGCTTGATAAGGGCCCTTCATGTGAAGGAGCCGTAGATAACATCCTCTGAGGTCTCTGGCTCATGCTCAAATGATAAATCATGTCAAGATAAAGGAAATTATTTGGTTCTTTAAAGTTGAAAAGAAGATGTGATTAAACATGTCATTTGGTGGATATATGAAAAAGTTTCTGATTATCAGTTACCCAAAATAAACCGTATATTTAGTGGATGTCTGCAGGGAGACAACCAAACAGATATTTAAGACAATGAAGGAAGGTTGGAGATATCGCCAACATATTAAATGCTTTCAAAAATTGTGTACTGATTTTGAAGTAAGGCAGTAAGTTTATTTTTAAAATGATAGCCTGATATTGCTTTTATGGGCCAGACTGTGTTCTACATAATATAGAAATTAATGCCATGAATTTTTACTTTCAAGTCTAGGAGGAAAACTATAAGATGAAATCTATGTACGATTAAGATTTTGAACTCTAAAGAATGTTTCCTTCAAATACGTAAAATCATATATTAAAAATCACAGGTAAATTGTGTCCAGGGAAGTAGTGAAGGAGGAAAGGAGAACTGAATACGTTTACAGTCACAATTATTTTGTTGCAATTTAACCCTGGGATAGAAGGCAGGGGGATACTTTCTTGGGTTGGACTGTAGCCTACACACGGATCCCACCTCTGTTCCCTTCCTTCCTTCTCCCAACCCTCTTCTCCAAACAACCCATGCTTCTCTTTCTATTCCAAACAACCTGTACCTCTAGTCTGTCCCAGAGAACTGCCTCTTGTCTACCTAGGATGTCCAGCTTCTGGGTATTGTGGCTAAGACAACATACAAGCTTCACCTGCACAAAGACCAGAGTCTAGGAGAAAGGACCTAGCAGGTAAATGATCCCACAAGTTCTTTTCCTAGCAGCCAGGATGAGATGGGAAAGACGTTGATTTCTTGACGTAAAGAGGGCAAGAATGGGCAAGGTCTAGAATCAGAAAATGGGGACACTTTATACAAACTGGATATTCCCAATCTTCATTTCTCCCTTGTGGCCAGATACATACCCTTCAGAATCAGGCAGATAGCAGCTGAAAGGCCTGCCCAGAGTCCCTCAGGATCACCCATGTGGACTCCAGGGTGTGGGGCAGGCCTGCTTTAGAAATCATGGTAGAGACTCCTGAATGCACGTGCACTTAACTGGGGACCATTGGGGTGGACATTAGCAAGCATTCCTGGGTGACTAGACTAGAGACTTCCCTCTCCATGTTCTTTCCTGACTTGTTCTTCTAATATAATCTCAGATGGGATAATGTCCCCAAAGGGGAACTATGAAGAGACAAGAACAGCACACCAAATCTATGAATCTCTTTTGCACCAGTTACTCTTCTAGCCACTTACAAGGAAGCTCCAGCTTTAGGGCAATGGGAGAAGATCCACTCAGATGTCCCTGCCAGTAGCCTGGACTGGGGTGTGTTAAAACGGAGCAGGACCCCGTGGTCCTTGCTGCACATGCCCCCATGTCCTCAGCCTGCCTGTTGTCTGTGGAAAAGTTTAGTCAAATAGTAAGTTTAATCAGAAAAATTAGAACAAGTGAAAACAAAGGAAAACACTCAAAGGAGACCAAATAATAATGTATTCATTAAGCATAGTTAATGAGTCCATGCTCTAGTTCTTTCTCAAGGGCTACAGATAATATTCTGAGCCATTTCCTGTGAGCTGACTTACAGATACTTTAACACTAAGTAGAAGTGGTTAACTACGTGATGACCTCACTGTACCTATGACGTCAGTTCAGTTCAGCCACTCAGTCATGTCCGACTCTTTGTGACCCCATGAATTGCAGCACGCCAGGCTGTCCACCACCAACTCCTGTGCCCCCATGTCCTCAGCCTGCCTGTTGTCTGTGGAAAAGTTTAGTCAAACAGTAAGTTTAATCAGAAAAATTAGAACAAGTGAAAACAAAGGAAAACACTCAAAGGAGACCAAATAATAATGTATTCATTAGGCATAGTTAATGAGTCCATGCTCTAGTTCTTTCTCAAGGGCTACAGATAATATTCTGAGCCATTTCCTGTGAGCTGACTTACAGATACTTTAACACTAAGTAGAAGTGGTTAACTACGTGATGACCTCACTGTACCTATGACGTCAGTTCAGTTCAGCCACTCAGTCATGTCCGACTCTTTGCGACCCCATGAATTGCAGCACGCCAGGCTGTCCACCACCAACTCCTGGAGCTTGCTCAAACTCATGTCCATTGAGTCGGTGGTGCCATCCAACCATCTCATCCTCTGTCATCCCCTTCTCCTTTCCCAGCCTTCAATTTTCCCCAGCATCAGGGTCTTTTCTGATGAATCAGCTCTTCCCATCAGGTGGCCAAACTATTGGAGCTTCAGCTTCAGCATCAGTCTTTCTCATGAATATTCAGGACTAATTTCCTTTAGAATTGACTGGCTGGATCTCCTTGCAGTCCCAGAGACTCTCAAGAGTCTTCTCCAACACCACAGTTCAGAAGCACCAATTCTTCAGGGCTCAGCTTTCTTTACGGTCCAACTCTCACAACCATACATGACTATTGGCAAAACCATAGCTTTGACTAGATGGACCTTTGTCAGCAAAGTAATGTCTCTTCTTTTTAATATGTTGTCTAGGTTGGTCACAGCTTTTCTTCCAAGGAGCAATCTGCAGTCACCATCAGCAGTGATTTTGGAGCCCTCAAAAA
>SJXQ01012464.1:0-58643 GCA_006408695.1 Aepyceros melampus | reverse complement strand
CTAAGAGAGAGAGAGGGGATAGAGGTTGAATCAAACACTAATGCTTATGATTTAATTAATCATGACTGTGCAATAAAGCCCCATAAAAACCTAAAAGGACAGGCTTTGGAGAGCCACCAGATTGGTGAACAAGAATGTATGCACAGCTAGGTGGCTGGTGCATCCCAAACTCCACGGAGACAGAAGCTCCTGTGCTCAGGACCCGCTGGACTTTGCCCTGTGTATCTCTTTATCTGGCTGTTCACTCAAATTCTTCAATAACTTCTGTGACAAAATTATCACCTAGTAAGTAACCTGTTTCCTCAGTTCTGGGAGTGGTTCGAACTAATTAATCTAATCTGAGGAAGGGATTGTTTTATAGCCAGTCAGTCAGATGCACAGGAAGACAATATGGATTTGCAACTGGCACCTGAAGTGAGTAGCAAGAAGGGGACAGTCCTGTGGGCTGAGCCCTTAACATGTGGAATCTGATACTATTTTCAGGCAGACAGTGCCAGCATCAAGTTAAATTACAAGATGCCCAGCCGATATCACTGAGTTGTTTTGTGTGGTAAAAACCACACACTCAGCAATGCCAAAAGTGAAGAAGAGTATTGAGAATGGAAGAAACAGAAGTGTGTTTTTCCATAATAGCAACATTGGAGACTAGAAGACAATTATTTTCCTCAAGAAGAAAAAAGAACTCTAGCATATAATGGGATACCGAGAATAAAACAGTTTGATTTAAAAAAAAATCAAATGTGAGGATATGATAAGAGACTAGTCTCCTCACACTTAAGTTCACAAGAAAAGAAACCTCCCACACACTTTTTTCAAGAGATACCAGTCTCTTCGGTAGGTACTCCACCAAAACAAAGAGGTAACCAAGGAAGAGGAAGTTAAAGGATGCAACAAACAGGAAACCTATCACCCCAGGGTGGTAAAGAGGAGAAATTTAAGGATGCCAGCCATATACCAGGGCAAGGAAGGCATCCAACCCAGATTGGACCAGGTCAGAAGGCTCTCAAAAAGACTTCTCCAAAAGATGACACTGAAAGAAAACCTGATGAGAATGAACACAACAAGAAGAGATTTGTTGACCTAGTGGAGCACTGGAGATTGAATTAAAGACAATTCAATTAGAGACACAGAAAACTAAGCAAATAATAACAATAAACTCTAGAAAAAATTAAAAGGTATACAAAAATAGAATAGGAATTATATTATTCTATATGTTTTAGCTAAAAATTGCATTTACATGTTCTTAATATTAACACTAAATGTTGATGTAATCCAAGTCACAACATGTTTTTGCAGGAAGAACTGGGGGTAAGAATTGTGTGTATGCACCCATGGGCATGTGTGCCCCTGTGAGAGAAAGTAAGAGAGAGGGATGGGATGGGGAAACAAGCTAAATAAATTCCTATCTTTCATAGTGAGAAGTCAATAGATAAAAATAAGAGAAAAAATACTCAGAAAGTAGTCATGCCATTCTATTGTTCTAACATGAAGGTACTTACCAAAGAATCAGCTGACAGATGAAAATGGTTGCCTTTGAGAATTGGAAATGGAAAAGAAAGTCTAGAGGCTGCTGTTTATCCAAAATCCCCAAGCTACTTCACTCTAAACTATTTGTGTATAAACATACAAATTTAAAATACCTAGATTAAAAAATAAAAGTGTTTCTTAATTGCAGGACAGGGTTTTAATAGACTCAGGTACATTGAGAATTTCCAAATAAGGAATAGGAATATATGACCTAATTGACTATGAAAATGATTGCTTTTGTTTGCTTGTTTCAGGTAGAGAATGGCACAACACTGGATGGGGCACTTAGTTACAATGCCAAGTTTAAAATTGTGCCTACCCACCTGTTAAAACACCCTATTTTAAAAGACAAAATGCTTATTGTGACTCAATTCAATAATAAGGTTATATTTGTTTCATTCAAATAATTCCTTTAAGAAATAAGTGCTTCCTATGAACTAAACCTATCTCATGATGAAAGCCACAGAAGATTAAGGGACCAAGCTGAAGATAAGGTTATTTCATTATTTGTCCCATGGTGGATATGTTCTAGAGTGAATAACGATTATTTCTAACGACAACTGAATCAGACTAAAATACAAAATCATGAACTTAAGCCAGATCTTTCAACTAATATTACATTTGTTAGTACCATTCATGTTGCAACTTGAGAACACATCAAACAACTACCCACACTACTATTCTTTCATCAACAAAAGGCATTTTACAGGTGATGAACTCTCATAAAGACCAGGATTTTCAAAAGCATTATTTCCTATTCATTATTATTTCCTATTCGCCCTAACCTCCCAGACATGCAAAAAAGATTTTCTTTAGAAGATTCTAATGTCAGAGTTAAAAATACTAATGGAGATAGTAAGAACTCTTAATATCTAACGGTCTGATGTGATCACAGATCCTTTCTCTGTCCTTTAATACAGAAAGAATAATTAAAGTCTGGTATCATATCTGCTTTTCAAAGAAACAATTTCAGCAAGGTAAAATTATTTCAAATATTTCACCATGGTTTTGCTTAAAATGAATCAAGTTTATTAAATACTGTTAAGTATTTCTGTCCATCCAGTCATCTAAATTGAAGATTGGTATCCCTGATAAAGTATGACTTGCTCCAACATGAACTGTTGCTTTAAAAAATAATTCCTAGAATAAATAAAAGTTCTACATTATGGACCTGCAAAGAAAAATAAAATATATATTTCTAGTAAAAAAGAGAGCAAAAATAAATATGGGCTTGTACTATGTATACTGGTAGGCAATAAAGGCATAGGGCATGGACAAGCTTAAGCTTTTTTCTTAATGAATTATTCATTCTCTTGCTTAAGGAAATAAATAGCAATAATAGAAAGTGCTGAGTAACAGCTAATGACTTAAAAGCCTCTAAAAAGAACCTGGCAGATCCTTTAGAAACTTAGATTGAATACTACCAGATGCTCTGTCAGATCTTCCCTTCAGCAAACAGGAAAAAAATATTTTATTTTTTAAATGTAGGTTGTCTCCTCTAAATCCCAGGGAGTACAAGGGACAAAATGCTGAATATTAAACAGATCAACCTATACTCTCTCCCAAATGCTTGAGAGGTAAAGCCTAATAAGTTGAAAGCAAAAACCCTCCAGCCCTTAGATTGTATCACTTACCACTAACAAAGTTTAGCTGTGCGGTGGGAAGAGAGCAGCAGGTTCCCAGAGAGGTCATCATTTCCAAACCTTTCACTTCTTGCTCTCCTTAGTAAGTCTTGGATAAGACTTGATCATCAAGCACATGAGAATCTGGCAGTCATCCAAGACACAAGGGTCATCCAGATGCTTTAAAGCCAACTAAGTGTTTTATTTTAATTTTTCCTATTTTTCCTTCTTAGCAACGGTTAAAATTTATAGGACACTCCTAAACAGTTGTTTCTTCTCCATCAAGCTCAGAAAATCATCTTTGTATAATTTTTCAATTAAGACTTCACAATCATATCATACATCACATGACACAGCTATTTTGGGTCTTACTTAGTCATTTACAGCTAAATACAAACGAATCTCAGACATATTATGCCGGTCACAGCTTCTGTTCATTGTGCCCTTTGCCCGGATCCTGTCATCATTAACAGTTCCCTATGAGTCATTGATTTGGATACTCAACGTCTTTTGAATGAATTTCTTCAACAAGAAATGTTACCTCATAGGTTTGAAAATGAACAATCCAGAATATGTCATCAGTACAGCTGACAACTTTTAGAACAAGAGTATTTGCAAAGACCTTTAATTGAACTAGACTCTATAATGTGGGAATTCTATTTCATTTTTAAATAATGTAAAACACAAACATCTGAGAAAATATGGCTTTTCTCAGCTTCCATCATAATGTGCAAAGTAGCAAGAAGAAAACAGATTTAGACAGATTTATAAGAAAGCAGAGGAATATTTTGGCCTGACAGTTTTATGTATACCATAGTTTAAGGGAAAAAAAAGTATTTAACGGGCATCTCACTTTGACACTTTCCTGGTGCTGTGAAAAACAAGTGAGGCAACACTTGTTGACCCTCCCCCTTCCAGGAACTTCAGGCCCAGTAAAGGAGAACTAGCAGTTTCCGTGTGGACTTACTTCTCAACTGAACTGTAAAGAGAAAAGGCTGGAGAAAAACTGCTCTGAACATAAAGAATAAGTCTGTACTGTTTTCCCATGTTTTACCAGCTTTATTGAGATATAACTCACATATAAAACTGTATACACTTAAGTGTATGTGAGGGCTTCCCTGGTGGCTCAGATGGTAAAGAATCTGCCTGCGATACAGGATACCTGGGTTTGATCCCTGGGTTGGGAAAATCCCCTGGAGAAGAGAATGGCTACCCACTCCAGTACTCTTGCCTGGAGAATTCCATGGACAGAGGAGCCTGGTGGGCTACAGTCCATGGGGTTGCAGAGTCGGATACGACTGAGTGACCAAGCACACACAGAAGCATAGGTGATGATTTGACACACAATATTGCAAAAGGATAACCACATAAGGTTAGTTAACACACCCATCAACTCACATAATGACAATTTTGTGTATGTGTGGTGAGATCATTTAAGATATATTAGTATTAAATATAGTCACAATACCGTCTATTAGATTCTTAGAACTTAATCATCTTATACCTGGAAGACAGTGCCTCTAACAACCACATTCTACTTTCCATTTCTATGAGCTTGGTTTATTTTAGATTCCACATACAAGTAAAACCATACAATATTTCCCTTTCTCTGTCTGACTTTTATCACTTAGCCCTCAGGTCAATCCATGTTGTCACAAACGGTAGGGTTTCCTTCCTCTTATGGATTACACACACACACACACACACACACACAGACACACAGAGTCATGTCACATTAATATTTATCCATTCATCTCTTGATGAACACAGATTTTTCCCATGTCTAGTTATTGTGAACAATGCTGCAGTAAACTTGGGGACAGATATCTCTTCAAGGCAGTGATTTCATTTTCTTTGGTTATACACTCAGAAATGGGATTGCTGGATCACACAGGACTTCTATTTTTTGAAGAATCTTAATACTGTTTTCCACAGCAGCTATATCAATTTACATTCCCATCATAGTGCACAACAGTTGCCTTTTCTCCACATCCTCACCAGCATTTGTTGCCACTTGTCTGTTTGAGAATAGTTATTCTAAGTGTGAGGTGATATCTCATCGTGGTCTTGATTTGTATTTCCCTGATGATTACTAACATTAAGCAACTTTTCTTATACCTGTTGGCCATTTGTGTACCTTCTTTGGAAAAATATCTACCTACGTTCTCTGCCCATTTTTAAGCGGGATTATTCAGGGGGGTTGCTATTGAGCTGTATAAGTTCCTTATGTATTTGAGCTGTTAACTAATATATGGTGTGCAAATAGTTTCTCCTATTCCATATACTACAAAAACTTTTTCCCAGTTGAGTATTCTTGACTGCCTTGTCAAATATGACTCAACTTTGCCCTCCAGTGAGTAAGCACCAGCCCCGCCGCCCCCCCGCCAGGCCATGTACATGGCTTCAGGGGGCCCCAGCTCCACCCTCCAGCAGGTCAACACCAAGTCCTATCCCCTTTGGGCTGCATGACCAGCCACAGGGGGACCCAGCCCCCCTCATCAGCAGGCCAGCAGCAGCTCCACGCCCCCCTCACCAGATGACACAGCCCACTGCACAGGAAGCCTACCCAACCCTCCAGTGGCACTGAAGCCATCGCATGAGGCATGACCCTGTGGCCAATAAGACCAGGGGCCAGCCTGACCTCCCAAAGCACCCATTGTAATCAGCTCCAGCACAACAGAAGGGCAAACACATCCCACATTGATGGCAACCCTAGAGTATAGCTCTGGTGACCAGAGGGGAGTGTTTCTGGGCCCCAAAGCACATCTCCTCCATAAGGCCACTTCTCCCAGACTGAGAAACATAACCAACCTACCCAACACATGGAAATAAACACAGAGAACTGGGCAAAATGAGGAGATGGACAACAATGTTCCAAACAAAGAAATGAGGCATAACCTCAGAAAAACAACCAAATGAAGCGGAGATAAGCAATCTTTAAGATGATTATTTTTATTTATTTGTCAGGCAAATTATAGATCTTATCTCTTTGTGGTTGGAGTTTCACTAGTTTTCTTTGGTCGTGTTGTATATTGCCTGACACTTCATGATCCATGCAACTTTACACTGGTTTTTGTACATTTGAAGGAGCAAGCACCTCTTTCAGTCTTTATAGTTTGATTTCAGTAAGAAAAGATCTTCTCCTGTCTATTCCTCCAGTTGGTGGAATAACCTATAAAATCACAGTTATGTTGGGCTAGAGCTGGTTGTGAGGTTGTTGCTGGGTATGCAGTGATATCCAGGTTGGCAGGCTTGTGATCAGGGTCTCAGGTGGATGTGGTAATGCCTGGTGCCTCTAGTACCTTATTCAGTAAGTAACACTGAATAAGTAGTGCTCAAACAACTGTTCACTTCCAAATTCACAGTGGGGTCTTCAGACAGTGGACCTATTACAGGTGTGTGGCAGGTGTGGTCTCTAGGAAGATTGCCACCTGGTCATTGGATGGGTCCCTATGTGGGCAGGACTTATCGTGAACCTCAGCTGAGAGGGGCTGAGAGCAAGCCCCAGGACTGTTTCAGTTTCCAGAGCCAAAACTGAACTTGGCAGACCTGCCTCTGCCAGCAGTCTCCCACCAGGTCCCTGAGCAAGCTGGCCTGATCCCTGACTGTGAGTAGAGGTACTAAAGCCAAGTGTAGGGCCCTTTCAGGATCTCCAAGAGTTTGGACAGAAGGGCCTGCTGCCTGATCTCCATGCCAGCGAAAGTGCTGGCAGACTGTAAAGGCACTGGAGTAAAGGGCCCTTTCAGGCTCTCCAAGGGCACACATGGGAGTGTCTTCTGTGCTGGGACCCTAGAGCCCCAGGACTGTTAGCAGACTGGCAGACTGTGGCTGTGAGGAAGCTAAAGCCATGTATAGGGCCTGTTCAAGGTCTCCTAGGATCCATATGAGAGTTTCTCCTGCCTGGTTCCTATACCAACAGGCTTGCTCTTGGATTGCGGCTGGCACAGGACTAATACTTAGTCTAAGGCCTTTCAAGGATCTCCAGGGCACAGGTGAGAGTATCTCTACCTCATCAAGTCTCTGTACTTTTAAACTAGTTTCTGAGTCTATTGTTATTAAGTCACTCAGTGGTGTCCAACTCTTTGTGACCTCATGGACTGCAGCACACCAGGCTCCCTGGTTCTTCACTATCTCCCAGAGTTGGTTCAAACTTCTGTCCATTGAGTTGGTGATACCATCCACCTATCTTATCTGTGTCACACCTTTCTCCTCCTGCCCTCAATCTTTCCCAGCATCACGGTCTTTTTTAATGAGCTGGCTCTTCACATCAGGTGGCCAAAGTATTGGAACTTCAGCATCACTCCTTCCAATGAATATTCAGGACTGATTTCCTTTAGGATTGACTAGTTTGATCTCCTTGCAGTACGAGGGATTCTCAAGAGTCTTCTCCAGCACCACAGTTCAAAAACTTCAATTCTTCGGCACTCAGCCTTCTCTCTGGTCCAACTCTCACATATGTACATGACTACTGGAAAAACCATAGCTTTAACTATATGGATCTTTGTTGGCAAAGTGATATCTCCACTTTTTAATATGCTGCCTAGGTTTGTCATAGCTTTCCCTCCAAGGAACAAGCATCCTCTGATTTTATGGCTGTAGTTACTCTCCATAGTGATTTTGGAGCCAAAGAAAATAAAATCTGTCACTACTTCCACTTTTCCCCCCTTCTATTTGCCATGAAGTGATGGGACCAGATATCACGATCTTAGTTTTTTAAGGTGGAATTTTAAGCCAACTTTTTTCACTCTTCTCTTTCACTGCAATCAAGAGACTCTTTACAGAAAGAATAATTAAAGGTCTGTTACTTTCTACTATAGGAATGGTATCATCTGCATATCTGAGGTTGTTGACATTTCTCCTGGCAATCTTGATTCCAACCTGTGATTCATCCAGCTTGACATTTCACATGATATAGTCTGCACAGAAGTGAAATAAACAGGGTGACAATATACAGCCTTGATGTATATCTTTCCCAACTTTAAACAAGTCAGCTGTTTCATGTAAGGTTCTAACTGTTGCTTCTTGACTGCACACAGGTTTCTCAGGGGGCAGGTAAAGTGGTCTGGTACTCCCATGTCTTTAAGAATTTTCCACAATTTGTTGTGATCCAGCCACACAGTCAAAAAGCTTTAGCACAGTCAATGAAGCAGATGTTTTTTTTGGAATTCCTTTGCTTTCTCTATGATTCATCAGATGTTTGCAATTTGATTTCTGGTTCCTCTGCCTTTTCTAAACCCATCTTACACATCTGGAAGTTCCTGGTTCACATACTACTGCAGTCTAGCTTGACGGATTTTGAGCATTACCTTGCTAGCATGTGAAATGAGTGCAACTGTACAGTAGTTTGAACATTCTATGGACCCAGGGCCATAGAATAGTCCTTTGGCAGGGGTACCATACCTTAAACTGAAGAATTTTAAGCTTATATTTATATTTAATATACTTATATTAAATAATACACTTATTTAATATTTAGATCTCATCTATTCTTCCACTCAGATCTCAAAATGCTATCAGCATCGCCTTAACTTCAGTCAGGAGATTGGAATGTGATCAGACCTGAAGGAAAGACTGAAAGATATTATTGAGGGAGGGTGAAAGTGAAGTCGCTCAGTCATGTCCAACTCTCTGCGACCCCATGGACTGTAGCCTACCAGGCTCCTCGATCCACAGGATTTTCCAGGCATGAATACTGGAGTGGGTTGCCATTTCCTTTTCCAATGGATCTTTCTGACCTAGGGATTGAACCTGGGTCTCCTGCATTGTAGGCAGATGCTTTACTGTCTGAGCTACCAGGGAAGCTATTGAGGGAGGTTAGTTCATCAGTAAACATCACTCTATAGCAGGATTCTTCTACCTTGCTATTATTTACATTTTGGGCCAGATAATCCTTTATTATGGCTTCCCAGGTGGTACAGTGGTAAAGAATCTGCCTGCCAATGCAGGAGACACAGGAGACATGGGTTCAATCCCTGGGTTGGGAAGATTCCCAGGAGAAGCAAATGGCACCCCACTCTGGTATTCTTGCCTGGAAAATCCCATAATCAGAGAGCCTGGCAGGTTGCACACTTCTTGGGGGTTGCAAAGAGTAGGACGTGACGTAGCAACTGAGCACAGCACAATATTGTATAATAAAGAGCTGACGTGCATTGTAGCATGTTCACCACCCGATGCCAGTAGCACTCCCACCTGTCTGTCCAGTGATGACAATCCAAATGTCTTTAGATAGTGCCAAATGTTTCCTAGGGTTAAAATCACTCCTGGTAGAGAACCGCTGCCTTATACTGAGACTCACAGTTGACATTCCCCTCCCGCATACCCAGAGCTTCACATCAGCTTCTAAAATATTTTTAAATTATTATGGGTGAAGACTCTTGAGAGTCCCTTGGACTACAAGGAGATCCAACCAGTCCATTCTGAAGGAGATCAACCCTGGGTGTTCTTTGGAAGGAATGATGCTAATGCTGAAAGTCTAGTACTCTCATGCGAAGAGTTGACTCATTGGAAAAGACTCTGATGCTAGGAGGGATTGAGGGCAGGAGAAGAAGGGGACGACTGAGGATGAGATGGCTGGATGGCATCACTGACTCGATGGACGTGGGTCTGAGTGAACTCTGGGAATTGGTGATGGACAGGGAGGCCTGGTGTGCTGTGATTTATGGGGTCGCAAAGAGTCGGACATGACTGAGTAACTGAACTGAACTGAATATATATAAATCTATAATCTGTGTTTGAATTAATTAACCATCTAGGAAGCATAGTGTAGTTTGGCTCTTCTCAACTAAAACTATTTTGTTCTTTATAAGATCTAAACTTAAAAAAAATTTCTAAAAAACACCACCTAAAATTAAAAGAATCCATCCTACCAAAATTTAAAAATTGAAAACAAAAACTATTTAACATTATTTACCCATGGGAAATGAAGTGAGGTTTACTTTATTGTACACAATTCTAAACAGACTTTCTTTCTCACTCAAGAAACAATTTATTGTCTTAACCATTGTCATGATCATCTAAAAATCTCATCATACATAATCAAGAGAGGTAAGAAACTCAAGCAGATTTTCCTGAGATACCTCTGAGGTTCTGGCCTTTAAGAGATGCGCATCGAATGTCAGTTTGAAATGTGGAATTTTATTACCTTCACGCTGTTAAGTACTTTTAATGTCAGTTTCAAATTAAAAGAGTGCCTTTTTGCATGTAAGAAAAATACTTTTAGAATGTATGTATATATATGTGTGTCTGTATACACTCTAAAAGTATTTTTCTTACCGTCTGGTGGCTCAGACAGTAAAGAATCTACCTGCAATGTGGAGCCCTGGGTTCAGTTCCTGGGTTGGGAAGATCCCCTTGAGAAGGGCATGGCAACCCATTGCAGTATTCTTGCCTGGAGAATCCTCATGGACAGAGGAGTCTGTGGCTGCAGTCCATGGGGTCATAAAGAGTCAGACACAACTGAGCAACTGCTGCTGCTAAGTCGCTTCAGTCGTGTCTGACTCTGTGCGACCCCAGAGACGGCAGCCCACCAGGCTCCCCTGTCCCTGGGATTCTCCAGGCAAGAACACTGGAGTGGGTTGCCATTTCCTTCTCCAGCGCATGAAAGTGAAAAGTGAAAGTGAAGTCGCTCAGTCATGTCCGACTCTTCGAAACCCCATGGACTGCAGCCTACCAGGCTCCTCCGTCCATGGGATTTTCCAGGCAAGAGTACTGGAGTGGGGTGCCATTGCCTTCTCTGGAGCAACTAAGCATATATATATAACTGAACCACTTCGCTACAGAGCAGGAGTAATTAACACAATTGTGTAAATCAACTACACTTCAATAAAATAAATTTTCTAAAAAAAAAAACAAAGGAAAGAAAGAAAAACTATTATGAGAATCATACAATTTCAAAGTAGAAAGGAACCTCAGGAGCCATCTATCAACCTCTTATCCCAGGAAAGGATCACCACATCAAGATTCCTGAAACATGATTAAGGATAAAGAAAGGGCTGCTATTTTTTAAGGTGGTTCACTTGTGAATCAACTAGAAAACTATTGAAATCTGCTTTTATATCTTTTACCATTGGTCTAACCTTAAAAGAAAACAGAATTTTCTTTCTAATTCATCAGTTTCCATTCAAAAGTTCTGGGCTCTTTCCTCATCCGTGTAGTTTTAAGCCCCCAAATATTCCTAGGCCTCATTGGTGTCAGGAAATGAAGTAGAACATGCTTCCTGAGACAGCTGACCATGTACCCCTCTACCAAACCCCTCCCACCTATACCTAACTCCTTTCAAATACACCCAAAGTCACCTAGATAGTTAGCATTTTCAAAAGGGATGGACTCTTTGTCTCAGATCCACTTATCAACTAATCATGCAGCCTTTCACCAGCATCATCCTCTCTCCACGGACTCAGCGGAGCCTCTACCCTTCATCAATATCCATTCATCAAGGAGTGATCCTTATTTCTACTCAAAGACTGTTAGAGGAAAGGCACAAAGGTCATCTTCCTCACCTACATACACCCATTTGGAGATACTTTACATTATAGCAGAGAATAATTAATATCTTTGATTAAGAACAGATTCTAAAATCAAGTCACACTCAATTTACCTGTATTCTTAGGAAAAACTGTGTAGCAGATGCCCAAGTCCTCATTCTTATCTTTAGAGAGTTTTCTCATCCACTTAAGTGAAAATCAAATGAGCTCCCAACAGTTAAAACCATCACCAAAAACCATCCTGTCTTACTCTGAACACTGAAAAGTTTTTAGTATAGATAATTTTGCTAATCTGAGACCACTTCTTTTTTGTAATAATTTTTAAACCAGCCCTATTCAAGTCAATCATTTCAGAGCTAAATTTGCAAATGATACTACTTTTATAAGATAATGTAACAGCTGAAGACTCATTAAAATTTTCATTGTACCCTGCAACAGAATTCTGTTCTTTCCCCCTCCTTCCCTGTTCATTTCCACTTGATTAATCCCAGCTCCCAGCCAGCCAGTCTTGGAGAAAATCCTGCTCCCCTACCCAATCCCCACTGATAGCTCTGGTGTGCCAAATACTAATTCTCACTCATGCAGTGGCAGCTCCTCCCCGTCCTCCTCTGCTGTATTACAGTTTGGGGGAGTACAAGGCCAGTGATTTACACAGGTACTAGAGGTACCTGACACCACCCAGAATAAGCCTACTCTTTTGGCACTTTTCTGCACATTAACTGACAGTAGGTATCATCTGCAGTCCTGCAAAGAATTCTTTTCAGGGCCTTGAGGTTTTTCTGCCTCAGCTCCTAGTTGGCATTAAATCAAATATTTTGCCCAGATTCATCCTACCTACCACTATGGAAGCCTCGCTTCCTCCAGGGGTATTTCATAACTCAGGATCCTAGGAGAGTTTGTTTGTTTGGTTTTTATGTTTCTGTGGAGGTTGCCATTGCTCTGTGGTTAGCTGGTACCATTTATTAAGTCTCTAAATCTAAAACTATGGGCTTCCTGAAAACTACCTGGAAGCAAAATGCGAATGAACGATCATAAAATTAAACAAAGGAAGAAGTAGAGAAACTCTGAGATAATCCCAAACCACCTCACTGACATGCAGTGATAATTCAGGTTTTGTGGCTCTACAATGGTGCCCACAATTCTGTGAGCAGGCCCAGGTGCCTGTCCAGGCCTGGCCAGGGGAGCTCAGCCTGTGCTCCCACACTCTGTGCTCTGTGGTAGCTGAGGCTCTCCTCGGTGCCTGAGTGGCCATCTCCTCACACAGAGCTGAGCTGGCGAACTGATGCTGCCCAGGCCCGGAAACAGTGGGGGCTGCATGGTTTGTCTAATTCTCTGAACATAAACTTGGCAGGAGTCCTCTGAGTTACCAAGCAACTGAACATCTGACATGAAGCGTTTAACAACCTTTCCATAGATTAATAAAAGTTCCCAGAGCAAATTCATGTCTGGTCCTGTGAAGAAAGAAGAAGGAAACAGAGGTAGCCAAGAAGAGAGTGGGGAGAAAAAGCCAAGAAAGAAGGTGAAAAGAAACAGTAACTTACAGAGGCAGGAAGAAAAGGAAGGGAGGAAAACAGGAGGCACTTGAGAGAGAGACTCTCAGGGAAGGAGATTATGCCCCAGGATAATATTTCCCAAAAGCTCTAGGAAGAAGTCTTCAGCAAAAAGAGTTTCTACGGTTTTCACTTATTATACAGAATCATGGGTCTTTCCTACATTTTTGTTGTCTTCACTCCACTCAGCCACTCACCTCAAATACACAGCTCTTACAAAATCTGTAACAGGAGGCTAACATGCATGATAATCTCATGTAGACACACAAAGAGCAGAACACCAATGCGAGACAGTTAGCAAGAATGGAAGAGTTCACTACTTCTGGCTTAGGAAGCTCTCGATTCTTAACTTAATGTTCTGAGCAAGATGCCTTTCTGCTGCCTCTCTGGATCGACTTCCTACGCTGCTCCCTGGTGCAGGCAATGTGTGCTTAGTTGCTCAGTCGTGTCCAACTCTTTGAGACCTCATGGACTGTCACCTGCCAGGCTCTTCAGCCCATGGGGATTTTCTAGGCTAGAATACTGGAGTGGGTTTTCATGTCCTCCTCCAGGGGATCTTCCCAACCCAGAGATTGAACCCAGGTCTCCCATATTGCAGGTAGATTCTTTACTGTCTGAGCCACCAGGGAAGTCTGGTACAGGCAATAAGGAGATGAATTGTTTGTGGAGAATTGGAAAATTTGACAATAAGAATAAACCAACCAAAAGTCAGTTCAGTTCAGTTCAATTCAGTCGCTCAGTCGTGTCTGACTTTCTGCAACCTCATGAATCACAGCACGCCAGGCCTCCCTGTCCATCACCAGCTCCCGGAGTTCACTCAGACTCACGTCCATTGAGTCTGTGATGCCATCCAGCCATCTCATCCTCGGTCGTCCCCTTCTCCTCCTGCCCCCAATCCCTCCCAGCATCAGGGTCTTTTCCAGTGAGTCAATTCTTTGTGTGAGGTGGCCAAAGTACTGGAGTTTCAGCTTTAGCATCATTCCTTCCAAAGGACACCCAGGACTGATTTCCTTTAGGATGAACTGGTTGGATCTCTTCACAGTCCAAGGGACTCTCAAGAGTCTTCTCCAACACCACAGCTCAAAAGCATCAATTCTTCTGCACTCATCCTTCTTCACAGTCCAACCTCACATCCATACATGACCACAGGAAAAACCAAACCCTTGACTAGACAGACCTTAGTCAGCAAAGTAATGTCTCTGCTTTTGAATATGCTCTCTAGGTTGGTCATAACTTTCCTTCCAAAGAGTAAGTGTCTTTTAATTTCATGGCTGCAGTCACCATCTGCAGTGATTTTGGAGCCCAAAACAATAAAGTCTGACACTGTTTCCGCTGTTTCCCCATCTATTTCCCATAAAGTGATGGGACCAGATGCCATGATCTTCATTTTCTGAATGTTGAGCTTTAAGCTAACTTTTCCACTCTCCTCTTTCACTTTCATCAAGAAGCTTTTTAGTTCCTGTTCCCTTTTTGCTATAAACAATCAGCACTTTATTAACACATGGCAGCGATCAATGCAAACAAATAGAGGAAAAGAACAGAATGGGAAAGACTAGAGATCTCTTCAAGAAAATTAGAGATACCAAGGGAACATTTCATGCAAAGATGGGCTCAATAAAGGACAGAAATGGTCTGGACCTAACAGAAGCAGAAGATATTAAGAAGAGGTGGCAAGAATACACGGAAGAACTGTACAAAAAAGATCTTCATGACCCAGATAATCATGATGATGTGATGACTANCTGATGGCACGATTCCTGGAGATGATCTCGACTCTCCTGTAGAGAGCACCTCCTTCTGGTACGCAATGAAAGCCCCACGAATCCCTTCTGGACGAAGCAAAGAAACTAACTCTCACCTCGCGCTGAGGAGGGGGCCATGGGGCTCCTCTTGAGTGATGGCGGACCCTCGGGGTTTCTATCCAGGGGAGGTGCGTGTGTCTGGGAACTTCTTGAGTCGCAGTAAGGGAGTGAAGGATCCTTTCGAGGTCCAAGAGGGAAGGTGTGATTTCCCTCGACATGCAGCAGCAGAAAAGGGCCTCAACGAGCATGGATGGGAGAACCTCCTGGTGTTTCTCGAGTTGCTGCAGGTCCTTCTCGAGTTACGACGGGGACATCTGGGATCTTCTTGTGTGGCCTCAGGAGAGGCCAGTCTCCGTGCGGATGGCGAGGGACTTTTCGGGATTCCTCTGCAGTCGGTGGCGGGTCCAAGGTCCACGTCTGGAGCTGCGGTCGCACCCTGAGCTTTGCTCGGTAGTGATGACATGGGAGTTGTTTCCCTCTGGAGTGTCCACAGGGTGGTCAGGCCTTGTCTCGAGTGGAGACATGCACGCCCGCTCTCCTCCTGAGCGGTAGCAGCACTGTCAGGCTTCCTGTTGCGATGACACAGGGATCTGTGGCTTTCCCTCGAGATGCCACCAGGGCTTTCACCCGTGCCAACGTGGGGTCAGTCGATCCCCGGGGTGATCGTCGAGAGATTGCAGGGAAATCCGGTTCATCTGGAGTGGACTGAGACTTCTGGGTCCTTGTGGCCTGATGGCACGATCCCTGGAGGTCATCTCGACTCTCCCGTGGAAAGCACCTCCTTCTGGTATGCAATGGGAGTGCCGCGAATCCTTTCCGGATGAAGCAAGGAAACTGACTCTCACTTCGTGCTGAGGAGGGGACCAAGGGGCTCCTCTTGAGTGATGTGGGGCCCTCTGGGTTCCTGTCGAGTGGAGGTGCATGTGTCCGGGAACTTCTTGAGTCGCAGCAAGGGAGTTAAGGACCCTTTCAATGTCCAAGAGGGAAGGTGTGATTTCCCTCGACATGCAGCAGCAACAGAGAGAGGGTGTGGGGCGGGAGGGGGGAGGTGGGGGTCGGGATTGGGAGTTCATGTACACTCGTGGCTGATTCATGTCAATGTGTAGCAAAACGAATACAGTATTGTAAAGCAAAACAAACTAAAAAAAATTAATTAAAAAAAATAAAAAAAATAAAAGTGTGTACTGTGGAACACAGGAGGGGGAAGACCTGGAAAAGCCTCCTCCAAGATGACATTTGTGTAGGAGAACCTGAAGAGAAGGGCAGTTGAGGTAGAGGGAGTATTATAAGCTAGATGGTACAGAGGCCCAGAGGGGTATGTGGAAACTTCAAGTAGACTGCGTAATGTGATCTTAATATGTACTTGGATATATTGAGTTAAAAGTTTGTATTCAGGAAGGCAGAACTGAAAGTTAGCCTGAAGAGGTTATGTTAAGACTAGATTGGGAAGGGTCTTCTGACCTTTGGGTTTTTAAAATTTATTGTATGGGAAAGCATCAGAGACTTTTGAATGGGAGACCTGTGTGGTCAGATTTGGTTTAGAAAGAAAGTGTGGAAAACAGTATGAAGGATGTGTTCAGGGAGATCAGTTAGAAAATTTTTGCTGCAATTCAGGTGGGCCATAATAAAGGCCTGCATAGCAGGGCCAGTGGGACTTTAAAAAAGGACTTTAAACCAGGTTTTTTAGTTGGAAAATTGAATTTTCATGTTAGTGATAATCACAGTTTCTAATCTGAGAGCTTTTATTTGAACTCCTTTCAAGTGCCTAAAAGTTCTTTAAGAAATAAGGACATTTAAGTCTCTGTCTCATTTTTCTAAGAGCAATTATATTTGATTCTGTAAGTTGAGTTTTTTTTCATTTTAAACTTCAAGTTTATCAAAGTATAATTTACATACAGTAAAACTAAGTGTGCAGTTCAGAGTTGTGACAGACTAATAGACAGTAATGTAAGCATGTAACCATCACCACATTCAGGGTTCAGTTCAGTTGCTCAGTCGTGTCTGACTCTGCGACCCCATGGACTGCAGCATGCCAGGCTTCTCTGTCCATCACCAATTCCCAGAGCTTGCTCAAACCCACGTCCATTGAGTAGGTGATGCCATCCAACCATCTCATCCTCTGTCATCCCCTTCTCCTCCCTGCTTTCATTCTTTCCCAATATCCGGATCTTTTCCAGTGATTCAGCTTTTCCCATCAGGTGGCCAAAGTATTGGAGCTTCAGCATCAGTCCTTCCAGTGAATATTCAGGACTGATTTCCTTTAGGATGGATTGGATTGATCTCCTTGCAGTCCAGGGGGAACTCAAGAGTCTTCTCCAACACCACAATTCAAAAGCATCCATTCTTTGGCACTCAGCTTTTTTTATAATCCAACTCTCACATCCATACATGACTACAAGAAAAATCATAGCTTGGACTGGACAGGGCTTTGTCAGCAAAGTAATGTCTGCTTTTTAATATGCTGTCTAGATTGGTCTTAGCTTTTCTGTCAAGGAGCAAGTGGCTTTTAATTTCTTGGCTACAGTCACCATCTGCAGTGATTTTGGAGCCCCAAAATATAAAGTTTGTCATTGTTTCCACTGTTCCCTCATTTATTTGTCATGAAGTGATGGGAGCAGATGCCATGATCTTAGTTTTTTGAATGTTGAGTTTTAAGCCATCTTTTTCACTCTCCTCTTTCACGTTCATCAAGAGGCTCTTCAGTTCCTCTTCTCTTTCTGCTATAAGCATAGTGTCATTTGCATATCTGAGGTTATTGATATTTCTCCCAGCAATCTTGATTTCAGCTTGTGCTTCATCTAGCCCAGCATTTCACATGATGTACTCTGCATATAAGTGAAACAAGCAGGGGACAACATACAGCCTTGATACTCCTTTTCCAATTTGGAACCAGTCTGTTGTTCCATGTCCAGTTCTAATTGTTGCTTCTTGACCTGCATATAGATTTCTCAGGAGGCAGGTCAGGTGGTCTGGTATTCCCATCTCTTTCAGAATTTTCCACAGTTTATTGTGATCCACACAGTCAAAGGCTTTGGCATAGTCAACAAAGCAGAAGTTGATGTTTTTCTGGAACTCTCTTGTTTTTTCGATGATCCAATAGATGCTAGCAATTTGACCTCTGGTTCCTCTGCCTTTTCTAAAGGCATCTGGAAGTTCACAGTTCATGTAGTATTGAAGCCTCACTTGGAGAATTTTGAGCATTACTTTGCTAGCATGTGCGATGAGTGCAATTGTGTGGTAGTTTGAACATTCTTTGGCATTGCCTTTCTTTGGGAATGGAATGAAAACTGACCTTTTCCAGTCCTGTGATTCTTTACCAGTTCAGATGGTAAAGAATCTGCTTGTATTGTGAGTTAGCCAGGTTTGATCTCTGGGTCGGGAAGATCCCCTGGAGAAGGAAATGGCAACCCACTCCAGAATTCTTGCCTGGAGAATTCCATGGACAGAGGAACCTGCTGGGCTACAGTCCATGGTGTCACAAAGAGTTGGACATGACTGAGTGGCTAACACGCACGCACGCGCATGCACACACACACAACACACACCTCCTCTTATCCCCAGCCCCTGGCAACCATTGATCTGATTTTTTTTTTCCTATGCATTTGCCTTTACAAAATGATCTGATTTTTTTTTCCTATGCATTTGCCTTTACAAAATGCCCCATGCAGTAAATAGAACCAAACGGAATGAAGCCTTTTGTATGTCTTCTTTCATTTAGTGCAGTGCTTCTGAGATTCATCCATGTTCATGCACGTATCTGTTCATTTTTATTTAACGTACTCATAGATGTGTAGTGTTACCTTATTATGGTTTTATTTTGTAGTTCCCTAATAACAGTCATTTTTTTTATGTATCTATTTTCCATCTGTATTTATTCCTTGGTGAAGCATTATTCAGATATTTTGCCCTTCCTTTTTTTTTTTTATATTGCAGCTTTTATTCCTCTAAGCTTCCTCTTCTCATTGTAAAATGTATTTGAAAGATATACAGACATATAACATAAATGCTCAGGAAAAATACATTAAATATATCACAATGGTGGTAAATAGTGGTAATTAATGAAGAGATTATGACTGATTTTCTACTCCTCCCCCTCCTAAATTTTACAATTTGTGCAGTTCTTTTATTTTGAATATTGTTTTCTTTTAAAAAATATTTGATTGGATATAGTTGCAAAAACAATGTTGTGTTATTTCCTGCTGTGTGGCAAAGTGAATCAGCCATACATATACATAATATCCCCTCCTTTTTGGACTTCCTTCCCATTTAGGTCACCACAGAGCATTAAGTAGAGTTCCCTGTGTATACAATAGGTTCTCATTAGTTATCTATCTTATACATAGTAGTGTATATATGTCAATCACAGTCTCCTAATTCATCCCACTTCCCCTTTTCCCCCTTGGTGTCCATGCATTTGTTTTCTCTGTCTGTATCATTATTTCTGCTTTGCAAATAGATTCATCTGTAACATATTTAAAGACAAATGTGTGTTAATATACGATACTTATTTTTCTGACTTTACTCTGTATGATAGCCTCTAGGTCCGTCCACATCTCTGTAAATGGCACAGTTTCATTCCTTCTTATAGCTGAGTAATATTCCATTGTATATATGTGCCACATCTTCTTTATCCATTCCTCTGTTGATGGACATTCAGGTTGCTTCCATGTCCTGGCTATTACAAGTAATGGTGCAGTGAACATGGAGGGGCATATATCTTTTGGAATTAAAGTTTTTTCGTATATGCCCAGGACTGAGACTGCTGGGTCATGGTAGCTCTATTTTTAGTCTTTTAAGGAATCTCCACCCTGTTCACTGTGGTTGCACCAATCCACATTCCTGCCAACAACTGTAAGAGAACTCTCTTTTCTCTATACCCTCTCTGGCATTTGTTTGTAGAGTTTTTAAAAGATTCCTTATTTACAGCTACACTGGGTCTTCATTGCTGCGTGTGGGCTTTCTCTAGTTGTGGTGAGCCAGAGCTGCTCTCTGGTTGTGATAGGCAAACTTGTTGCAGTGTTTTCTCTTGTTGCAGGACGTGGACTCTGGGCATGCAGGCTTTGTTGTGGCTCATGGGCTCTAGAGCATTGGCTCAGTAGCTGTGGTGCAAGGGCTTAGTTGCTCCGTGGCATGTGGGATCTTCCCAGACCAGGGATTGAACCTGGGTCCCTTGCATTGGCAGGCAGATTCTTTACCACTGAACCACCAGGGAAGCCCTAAGTGTAGATTTTTTTGGTGGTTGCCATTCTGACTGGTGTGAACTACTCATTGTAGTTTTGATTTATATTTCTCTAATGATTAATGAGGGGCTTCCCAGGTGGCTCAGTGGTAAAGAATCTGCCTCCCACACAGGAGACTCCAGTTCCATCCCTGGGTTGGGAAGATCCCTTGGAGAAGGAAATGGCAAACCACTCCAGTATTCTTGCCTGGGAAATCCCATGGACAGAGGAGCCCGGCAGACTGCAGTCCAAGGGGCCTCAAAGAGTTGGACATGACTTAGTGACAAACAGCACAGCACAATAATTAATTATGCTGAGCATCTCTTCATGTGCTTCTTGCCATCTGAATGTCTTCCCTCAAGAAATGTCTAGGTCTTCTGCCCATTTTTTGAGTCGGTTGTTTGTTTTCCTGACATTGAGCTTCATGAGCTGTTTGTATATTTTGGAGATTAATCCCTTATTAGCTGCTTTGTTTACAAATGTTTTCTTCCATTCTGGGAGTTGTCTTTTCAACTTGTTTATGATTTCCTTTGCTGTGCAAAAGGTTTTAAGTTTAATTAAATCTCATCTGTTTGTTTTTATTTTCATTACTCTAGGAGAAGGCAATGGCAACCCACTCCAGTACTCTTGCCTGGAAAATCCCATGGACAGAGGAGCCTGGTAGGCTGCGGTCCATGGGGTCGCAGAGAGTCGGACACAACTGAGCAACTTTACTTCACTTTTCACTTTCATGCATTGGAGAAGGAAATGGCAACCCACTCCAGTGTTCTTGCCTGGAGAATCCCAGGGATGGGAGAGCCTGGTGGGCTGCCACCTCTGGGGTCGCACTGAGTCGGACACGACTGAAGCGACTTAGCAGCAGCAGCAGGAGTGGGTCAAAAAAGATTGTGCTGCAATTTATGTCAAAGAGTGTTTTCTGTATGTTTTCCTCTTAAGATTTTTATAGTGTCTGGCCTTATATTTAGGTCTTTAATTCATTTTGAGCTTATTTTTGTGTATGGTTTTAGCAATCTAATTTCATTCTTTTACATGTAGCTGTTCAGTATCCCCAGCACCACTTACTTAAGAGACTGTCGTTATTCTGTTGTATATTCTTGACTCCTTTGTTATAATTTAGGTGACCATAGGTGCATGTGTTTATCTCCGGGCTTTCTGTCGTGATCCACTGATCTGTATTTCTGCTTTTGTGCCAGTACCATACTGTCTTGATTACTGTGACTTTGTAGTATAGTATGAAGTCAGGAAACCTGATTCCTCCAATGCCATTCTTTTTTCTCAAGATTGCTTTCGCTTTTCAGGGTCTTTTGTGTTTCTATACAAATTGTAAAATTCTTTGTTCTAATCCTGCGAAAAATGCCATTGATAATTTGATAGGGATTGCATTAAATATGTAGATTGCTTTGAGTAGTATAACCATTTCCCCAATATTTATTCTTCCAATCAAGGAACATGATATATCTCTCCATCTGTTTGTGTCACCTTGATTTCATTCATCAGTATTTTATAGTTTTCTGAATATTCCTAGGTATTTTATTCTTTGTGTTACAATGGTAAATGGTATTGTTTCTGTAATTTCTCTTTCTCATCCTTAGATTATAGGAGTGCAAGAGATTTTTGTTAATTAATTTTGTATTCTGTGACTTTACCAAATTCATTGATTTAATACCAGTAATTTTCTGGTGACCTCTTTAGGATTTTTAGTGTAAAGTATCCTGTCACTTGTAGACAGTGACAGTTTACTTCTTATTTCCCAATTTGGATTCCTTTTATTTCTCTTTCTTCTCTTGATTGCCTTGTCTAGGAGTTCCAAAACTATGTTGAATAATAGTGGCAAAAATGGATATCCTTGAGACCCATGCAGCTAAAGGAGGCTTTATCAGGAGTGACAGGTGGACCACTGGAACGCTTGTGTCTGGAAGAGGCGGCCTTGGTGGGGTGGGGCTCAGGCCAAGGATCTACATGGTCCTTGGAGGCTTTTTGCGGGAATGGGGCTCAGGCCTGGAACCTGTACAGCCAGAGGGGACTCTGGCAGGAGTGGGTCTCAAGCCCTGGGACCCCAACAGGCTTGCCAGGGCCTGAGCAGATGCGAGACCCCATCTTGAAGGGCGTGTGAGCCTGTATAGGTGTGTGCCCCTATCACTGCGCAAGGAGGCCAGGGTGGCAGGCAGGAAGGAGTGTTGCAGTGGTGGCCCCACGCTTTGTATATCACCGTACAATGGTGCCTCACCTCTGTGTTGCCCTGGAGCTCCTCCGCCAACCTCTCCGGTGGTGAAGGCCCTCCCCTACCACCAACAGTTGTCCTCTTTCCAAGTCTACTCCCCAAGCCCCTCTTCTCCTCACCAGGAAACACACAACTGAGTCTGAAGTTCCCAGGGCTGTGACATGTACCATGCACACAGGTTCCACTCCATCCTGCCCTCCAGAGGCTGGCCACTGCATTCCCCTCGAATCTCCCAATCCCCAGAGGTCCCTCCCTGTGCCTGCTGATTCCCCTAGCCGTGAGCGGAGTTCCTTGAGTGTGAGAGCCTCTCCTCTCCCCAGCTCCCTACCATGGGCACTGATTGCCTACTGTCTTCAGTCTTCGCTCCTCATCTACCCCTCTTTCCTTCTCATGCCCTACTTGGTTGCACAGAGCCTCTTCCCATCCCTCGAGGCATGGGAAGCCCCCCATCAGTGCCCATCAGGCATGTCACAAGAACTGCTCCAGCTGCACACTCAAGATGTACCTCTCCCCTCCTCCCTTCTTTTTTCTGTTGAGCTTGAGAGTTCTTTACGTATTCTGGACACCAGTTCTTTATCACCTCTGTGTTTGCAAATATTTTTCTCTCAATTTGTGCATTGTATTTTCATTTTCTTGAAAGTATGTTTGAAGAATAGATGTTTTAAATTTTAGTAAAATCCATTTTATCAGTTTTTTAATTAATAGATAGTGCTTCTGGTGCACATGTAAGAAATCTTTGACTAACCCAAGGCACAAAGATTTTCTCCTGCATTTATTCTGCAAATTTTGCAGTTTTAGATTATTCATATATGTCTGTGTCCATTTTGAGTTAGTTTTTGTGTATGGTTCAAGATATGGATCCGGGTTGTTTTTTGAACACACATACCAAATTATTCAAGTACATTTGTTGAAAAGGCACCTTCTCTGTAGTGTTGCCTTTGCAACTTTGTTAAAGAAACAAAATAAAACCAGTGTCTATATGAATGTGTTTATATCTGCACTCTCTAGTCTGTTCCAGTGATCTGTTTGTTTATATGCTGATACCATGATTTTTGTTTGTTTTTTGTTTTCTTGGATTTACAAGCTTATTTATAGATCTCCCTTGTGGGTGGGTCCCTATTATGGAATCCAAAATATAGCTTATTACAGAAATATAAACAATTATGAGAGAATACTACGAAGAGTTCAATATCTGCAAATCAGTCAGCCTAATACACTACATTAACAAAATAAAGCTACGAATCACAGAATTATCCCAATAGATGCAGAAAAAGCACTTGACAAAATTCTGTATCCATTCATGATAAAAACTCTCACCAAAGTGACCATAGAGGAAACATATCTCAACAGAGCAAAGGCCATTTATTTTTTAATTAATTTTTATTTAAGTAAAGTTGCTTTATGATGTTGTTAGGTTTTGCTGAACAACAGAGTGAATCAGTTACACACATGCAGATAACTCCTTTTAAGATTTCCTTACCATCAGGACAGCACAGAACACTGAGTAGGGTCGCCTGTGCTGAGAAATGGTTTCTCATTAGTTATCTGTTTTATACATGGAGTGTTTATATGTTGATTGCAGTCTCCCAATTCATCCCACCCCTTCTTTCCTTTCTCCCTGAAGCAACAGTTAGAACTGGACATGGAACAACAGACTGGTTCCAAATAGGAAAAGGAGTACGTCAAGGCTGTATATTGTCACCCTGCTTATTTAACTTCTATGCAGAGTACATCATGAGAAACACTGGACTGGAAGAAACACAAGCTGGAATCAAGATTGCTGGGAGAAATATCAATAACCTCAGATATGCAGATGACACCACCCTTATGGCAGAAAGTGAAGAGGAGCTAAAAAGCCTCTTGTTGAAAGTGAAAGAGGAGACTGAAAAAGTTGGCTTAAAGCTCAACATTCAGAAAACGAAGATCATGGCATCTGGCCCCATCACTTCATGGGAAATAGATGGGGAAACAATAGAAACAGTGTCAGACATTATTTTTTTGGGCTCCAAAATCACTGCAGATGGTGACTGCAGCCATGAAATTAAAAGACGCTTACTCCTTGCAAGAAAAGTGATGACCAACCTAGATAGCATATTGAAAAGGAGAGACATTACTTTGCCAACAAAGGTCCGTCTAGTCAAGGCTATAGTTTTTCCTGTGGTCATGTATGGATGTGAGAGTTGGACTATGAAGAAGACTGAGCGCCGAAAAATTGATGCTTTTGAAGTGTAGTGTTGGAGAAGACTGTTGAGAGTCCCTTTGACTGCAAGGAGGTCCAACCATTCCATTCTGAAGGAGATCAACCCTGGGATTTCTTTGGAAGGAATGATGCTAAAACTGAAGCTCCGGTACTTTGGCCACCTCATGCGAAGAGTTGACTCATTGGAAAAGACCCTGATGCTGGGAGGGATTGGGGGCAGGAGGAGAAGGGGACGACAGAGGATGAGATGGCTGGATGGCATCACGGACTCAATGGACGTGAGTCTGAGTGAACTCCAGGAGTTGGTGATGGGCAGGGAGGCCTGGCGTGCTGCGATTCATGGGGTCTCAAAGAGTCGGACACGACTGAGCGACTGAACTGAACTGAACTGAACCATAATTTTGTTCTCTACATCTGTGACTTTATTTCTGCTTTGCCAGGAAGTTAATCTGTACCATTTTTCTAGATTCCACATATAAACAACGTTACATGATATTTTTCTAATTTACTTCACTCTGTATAGCTCTGGGTTGTCATACACTGGAGACATGTTTCTGCAAATGACACTATTTCATTCCTTTTTATGACTTATCAGTATTTCATTAAATAAATATAACACATGTTCTTTTTCCATCCCTCTGTTGTTCAGTTCAGTTCAGTCGCTCAGTCATGTCCGACTCTTTGTGACCCCATGAACCACAGCACGCTAGGCCTCCCTGTCCATCACCAACTGCTGGAGTCCAGCCAAACTCATGTCCATTGAGTTGGTGATGCCATCCAACCATCTCATCCTCTGTCATCCCCTTCTCCTCCAGCTCTCAATCTTTCCCAGCATCAAGGTCTTTTCAAATGAGTCAGCTCTTTGCATCAGGTGGCCAAAGTATTGGAGTTTCTGCTTCAACATCAGTCCTTCCAATGAACACCAGGACTGATCTCCTTTAGAATGGACTGGTTGGATTTCCTTGCAGTCCAAGGGACTCGCAAGTTTTCTCCAACACCACAGTTCAAAAGCATCAATTCTTCAGTGCTCAGCTTTCTCTATAGTCCAACTCTCACATCCATACATGACTACTGGAAAAACCATAGCCTTGACTAGACGGACCTTTGTTGGCAAAATAATGTCTCTGCTTTTTTTTTTTTGATTTGAGAGCATTTTTATTATTTATTTAATGTTAAATATTTTTTCCTTTTTTTAAAATTTTACTTTATTTTACTTTACAATACTGTATTTGTTTTGCCATATATCAACATGAATCCACCATGAGTGTACACATGTTCCCAATCCTGAACCCCTCTCCCACCTCCCTCCCCATACCATCTCTCTGGGTCATCCCAGTGAGCTGCGATTCATGGGGTCGCAAAGAGTCAGACACGACTGAGAGACTCAATTGAACTGAACTGAAAAATCTAAAACCAAGAATTGCTCCAGTTTTAATAATAGGTTTGTGGGCCTCAAAATCTCTCTCTCACCACCTTTCTTTAATAAATGTTGTATTCTACACAGAAGTTAATCCAATTAGCTTCCAGTCCTGCTGTCATCCCTGACACACAGAGACCCAGGGAGAGGTACTTCTTTCCAGAGTAAATTTTAGGGGTCCAGAGTCAGTGGTCTGTGCTATTACAAGAGCAATTCTTGCTTCCAGTCCCCAGAGTACTACATATCTCATTTAAACAGCAAATTAGAAAAAGCAATTGTCAAGAGGAAAAATTAAAACTTAAGTGATATAAATTCTGCCATTCTGTATGATCACATGGAATTTTTAGCTCATGCTTAAAATTTAAAGCAGTAAAACACTGCAATTATAATGTTTTGTTTGATAAATGCAAAGTTAATACATGAAATATTTTACTGAATTTAAACTTTAAAATTATTACTTTTATTAATAATTGTTAACTATATTTACTATAAAACTTAAGGGTGAATCAATAATTATGATTGATTATTCACATGGCTATTGTTGAAAATAATTTTGTCCTATATGAGCAAGGGTAAGGGTATTAAAAATCATCTGTTCCGGGTGTTAAAAAATGCCTGGTATACCATAACCATCTCCTCTGCTCTCTGGCTTCTGACGGGTTCTTACTGGACCACTGGTGGGGATCAGGAAAGAAAAAGAGCGAGAGTGAGGCATTTATCTCTTCCTTTCCTTGCAGACTTGCCCAATTCTGGCAATATTCTTTGACATTTCTCCCCAGCTTTATTGAAATATGATTGACAAATAAACAGTGTATAAATTTAAGGTGCACTGGTGGTCCAGTGGTTGAGAATCCACCTTGCAGTACAGGGGCCACTGGTTTGATCTCTGGTCCGGGAGGATCCCACATGCCAAGGAGCAGCTGGGATTTTTGTGCCACTATTGCGTGCTCTAGAGCCTGACAGCCACAGCTACTGAGCCCATGTGCTGCGACTACTGAAGCCTGTGCACCTAGAGCCTGTGCTCCGCAACAAGAGAATCGTCGCAATGAGAAGCCCACGCACCACATGAAGAGTAGCTCCCACTCACTGCAACTAAAGAAAGCTTGTGTGCAGCAAAAAAGACCCATCACAGCCAAAAACCATACATTATTATTTTTTCCAAAAAAAACTTAAGGTGCACAACATGATCTTTGGAAATATGTATACATTGTGAAATGATTCCCCCAATCAAGTGAATTTACCTACGCATCACCTCACGTATTTACTTTGTGTGTGTGTATGGTGAGAACACTTGATTCTCTTGGCACAAGATTCTCTTGGCAACTCTCAAATACATGATACAATATTATTAACTATAGTCATCATGCTGAACATCAGATCTTGAAAACTTATTCATCTTGCATAAGTGAAATTTAGTACTATTTGACCAGTATCTCTCCATTTCCCCTTCCCTCCTGCCCTTGACAACCATAGTTCTACCCTCTTTTTCTGAGTAAGTTTATTTTAGATACTATATATAAGTAAGATTAAATGACATTAATCATTAATGGTTGTCATGCTCACTTTGGCAGCACATATACTAAAATTGGAATGATACAGAGAAGATTAACATGGCCCCTGCATAAGGATGACATGCAAATTCATGAAGCATTCCATATTTTTTAAAAAAATGATGTTTGTCTTTTAGTGTCTGGTTTATTCCACTTAGCATAATGTCCTCTAGAATCATCCACTTTGTCACAAATGATAGGATTTCCTTCTTTTTCATGGCTGAATAGTAATCTACTGTATGAAGTAAAGTGAAGTGAAGTGAAGTGATGTGAAGTTGCTCAGTCCGACTCTTTGCAACCCTGTGGACTGTAGCCTACCAGGCTCCCCCGTCCATGGGATTCTCCAGGCAAGAATACTGGAGTGGGTTACCATTTCCTTCTCCAGGGGATCTTCCCAACCCAGGTATCGAACTTGGTCTCCCGCATTGGAGGCAGACGCTTTAACCTCTGAGCCACCAGGGAAAGACCTGTATAATATTCCAATATACTTTATCCACTGTATAATATTCCAATATATCACACTTCTTTATCCACCTACCCATAGACGGCCTTTTAGGCTGTTTCCATATCTTGGTTACTGTGAGTAATGATGCACTGACATAGAGATATGACTACAGTGACGTCATTTCCTTCAGATATATATCAGAAGTGGAGCTGCTGAACTATATGGTGGTTATTTCTTTAGGTTTTGTTTTTTGTTTTGTTTTTTAAGGAATCTCCATACTGCTTTCCATAATGGCTATACCAGTTTACATTCCCGCTAAACTTTGACTTTGGCCAAAGTCATTCTTCCCCCATCTGACCCATTCTCTCCCTCTCTCTATCTCCTTCTCTCAATTGTGATTATTACCTGCTCATTCAGACCCAGGGATGGACAGGCAATGCCCTCATTCCTTAGTAGCCTGAGGATACCACACTATCCCCTATAATTTCTGGATATCCTGTCTATACCTTTATACATTTAGTTTTATTTAAACTCTCTGAAAATTACTCACTTTGTAGGAGTCAACTATTTTCCACTAAGACCCTAACTAATATATATTCTTACTTCTTATAAATCCAATTTTCATCACAACTCTTCATTATCCTAGATCTCAAACGGAAATTTTTCACCTCCTTAAATTATGTATATTCCAATTCCACAGGATCTTAGGATCCTGGGAATGGAGTAACTGATATCAGTTGTTTAATTACACTTTCAATATTCAGAGTAAAGTGGATGTGCACTTAGCTGATGAATTGCTGCAGCAGAGCCTCTATACATCACTTTCCTTCTCCAAAGTTTGCCAGTCACCTTGTAAAATTAACACTGGACAAATTGCCTCATTTAGCACAACATTTCCCTCCACAAAAATCACTATCACTTTTCTGCATCTCCCCAAATTAGGATCTAAGAATTCACCAGTCAATCCACATCTAAAAATTAAACTTATACATTTGAGATTAATCAAAGCCTTTTAAAAGGGCTAATCTTAATCTTCCCAAAGAAAGGCAATGCCAAAGAATGTTCAAACTACCAAACAATTGTACTCATCTTACATGCTAGCAAAGTAATGCTCAAAATTCTCCAAGCCAGGCTTCAACAGTATGTGAACTATGAACTTCCAGATGTTCAAGCTGGATTTAGAAAAAGCAGAGGAACCAGAGATCAAATTGCCAATATCCACTGGATCATCAAAAAAAAACAAGAGAAATCCAGTAAAACATCTACTTCTGCTTTAACGACTACACCAAAGCCTTTGACTGTGTGGATCACAACAAACTGTGGAAAATTCTGAGAGATGGGAATATCAAACCACCTGACCTGTCTCCCAAGAAATCTATATGCAAGTCAAGAAGCAACAGTTAGAACTGGACATTGAACAACAGACTGGTTCCAAATTAGGAAAGAAGTACATTAAGGCTGTATATTGTCACCCTGCTTATTTAATTTATATGCAGAGTACATCATGTGAAATGCTGGGTTAGATGAAGCACAAGCTGGAATCAAGATTGCCAGGAGAAATATCAATAACCTCAGATACGCATGAAGTAGCTCAGTCGTGTCTGACTCTTTGTGACCCCATGGACTGTAGCCTAAAGAGTCGGACATGACTGAACGACTTCACCTCACCTCACCTCCTCAGATATGCAGATGATACCACCCTTATGGCAGAAAGTGAAGAACTAAAGAGCCTCTTGATGAAAGTGAAAGAGCAGAGTGAAAAAGTTGGCTTAAAATTCAACATTCAGAAAACTAAGATTATCACATCTGGTCCCATCACTTCATGGCAAACAGAGGTGGAAACAGTGACAGACTTTATTTTGGGGGGCTCCAAAATCACTGCAGATAGTGACTGAAGCCGTGACATTAAAAGACACTTGCTCCTTGGAAGAAAAACTATGACCAATCTAGACAGCATATTAAAAAGCAGAGACATTACTTTGCCAACAAAGGTATATCTAGTCAAAGTTATGGTTTTCCAGTGGTCATGTATGGATGTGAGAGTTGGACTATAAAGAAGTCTGAGAACCGAAGAATTGATGCTTTTGAACTGTGGTGTTGGAGAAGACTCTTGAGAGTCCCTTGGCCTGCAAGGAGATCCAACCAGTCCATCCTAAAGGAACTCAGTTCTGAATATTCATTGGAAGGACTGATGCTGCAGCTGAAACTCCAATATTTTGGCCACCTGATGTGAAGAACTGACTCACTAGAAAAGATGCTGATGCTGGGAAAGATTGAAGGCAGGAGGAGAAGGGGACAACAGAAGATGAGATGGTTGAGTGGCCTCACTGACTTGATGGACATGAATTTGAGTAAGCTCTGGGAGTTGGTGATGGGCAGGGAAGCCTGGCGCGCTGCAGTCCATGCAGTCACAAAGAGTTGGACACGACTGAGGAACTGAACTGCACTGAATCTCAAGGTTAATGGGAAGAATTAATTCCAGAGAGTACTGATTTTAATCTGTCCACATCCTCTGCATTTCATTTCATCCAAGTTAAGAGCAACTAAAAACATAGCTAAAATTTTCTACTAAAAGTATTTCTTAGAATGAACACTTTTGTTAATAAGTTTCAAAAAAATGTGTGGCAGAAAAGGCACATTCATCTCTATTCTCTGTTGTTATAATGTTTAAAATGACTTAAATACTCTCACAGTGTGAGGATTTGACATCAGAGAGCCAAGCAAACTCAAGCAAGGAAACAGAATTATATCTAGTAAAGAGCAAAACTACATGATTTCTGCAAAGCAATTCATCAATCTGATGTGACTCTAATGTAATTACTCAGGAGAGAATCTGAAGGTGGAAACAGTCACTGAAGAAACAATTACCTTAGCTAATCTGCACTGATGAAAATGAGAAGTAGAGTTGAACAACAATAATAGCAATAATTTTTTTTAAAAAGCTAATGCATAACACTTACTATGTTTGTAAGGCACAGTTTTAAATGTTCTACATGCATTCACTTATTTAATCTTCAGAACAATCCTAGGAATTAGACACTAGTGCTGTTCCCAATTTTCAGATGAAGAAAAAGAGATTCAGAGAATTTAAGTAATTTTTCCAAAGCCACACAGCTAGTAAGTGACAGAGCTGGGGTTCAGGAGCGGGTCATCTGGCTTAGCACCCATACATCAAATCACCAAGGCACTGCATCTCTACTGGAACTGAGAAAAACCATCCTTTTATTGGTGTGCAATTAAAAACCATATCATCTTATCACAGTATGTGAATTCCATTTAATTTCTGCTTCTCTTTTAGGAACAACAGCTAAAAATGGGAACTGAGGCATCCCAAGAGAACTCTTACTGGTGTAGTCAGAGACATGGCGTTAAGACCTAGTTTTGTCAGCAGAAGAGAAAATGAATAAATTCTCATCTTTTAGGAGAGAATCAGGAACCTCTTTGTGAATCTGCTGACAGCTATGGTCCCTTTCCCCAGAATGTACTTTGTATTCAATTACAGGGCGTTTGCAGAAGCCCAGATGTCCATCCATAGGCCTTATGTGAGAAAACTCTCTTCTTAAATAAATCCTAAGTCTACAATGCTGTATATACCTCATCAAATTAAAACAAACAAACAAACAAACAAGAATCAACTGATAAACCAATATTTTCACTGGGTGACTTCTACAATCAAAGCACTGTGCCCAATCTTGTGTGAAGAGTCTAAGAAAAGAGGTATAATACAGTCCCCGCTTTCAAAGAACTGGATGGTCAAGTTTGCAAAATAAGACTATAAGAGTAGGGTCATTACTTCTCTAGGGACTCTAAAGAAAGAAATATTAATTTTAGCTTGAGTTGTCAGGCAAAGCTTTAAAAGAAGGCTTGGAACATGATGTGGTCTAGAGAGCTGATAAGGATTGCAGAGAAAGCAAGAAATGGCATTTGATATCAGAAAATAATAGAATTCTTCCTTTTAACACTTGCCTGGATTTGTAGGCTAAGAAAATTACTTTTATGAAAAGTACTGTGTGTTACCTGCAATTGTTAAGAATCTTATTTTCCAGCCAGATACTGTGCTCCTGCCAACGTGCTCACCTCAGCCCAGCTCTCTGCTCAAGGACAGCACACAGCTCGCAGCCCTTGGCCTGTCCTCTCAGAAGCCAACTATTAATAGATGGCGCATAACACTGTTCACTAGGACAAGGATACTTGTCAGTAGAAATTGGCTTACGGCTCTTCACTCATCTCCCCATGGCCAAAGGAGCCCAACAAGTAGAAATTTATTTTGATTCTGAGGTGGCTTTCTATCTAATTAGCAATCCCATGAGTCCCTACTCTTTTCACTCAACTGTCAACAGTCCTTGATGTTCTGAATAAAGAAGCTGTCCAAACTGGGATTAAAAAGAAGGGGGAAAAACTCTCAGACTCCATGTGGAGGTGCAGAGCTGGCTCAGCTCCCTAGAGAGCTCTCTTTTCCTTTTCTTTGCAGCCCTAGTGACTATGCAGGATTGAGGTGTTTACATCTCACAGCCTTAATTCTTGCTGCAATTCCTTCCAGCAAAAATTCCACACAACAGAAGGACAGGGTACAGTTAAAATTCTGGTAGAATCAATGTTGACCTGATTGGGAAGTTCTAGAAAAGGGAATTAAAAGTCTGAAAAGAGATTAAGTTACTAATTAGCTAGGGTTGAACAACAACAAAGAAGCAATGTATAGAAATAGAATACAAGGAAGAAGACATCCAGTAAAATGGTCATCCTACATTCAACCAGAAATGGATACCGCCATCTCAAATGTGGAAAGGAGATGCAGGTTTGGAGTGGTTGCCTCCTTTCAAGAGATTCACAGTTTGACAGTGTTGCAGTATATTCCCCAGAGGACTGGGTAAAATTGGAGGGTGGGAGGGAGAAGTACAGTGGAGAAGAAAGTATCATAGAAAGCAAGTAGGTCAAAAACAGAAATGAAAGCGTAATTTTAAATGAACTCATACTTTGACACTCTATAGCTGGGGGTAGTGAGAATAAGATCCAACAAACGAATACCATGCCACGTCGCTTAGAATATTTGGGGTGGTAAACAACCAGGAAACTCTTGACTCAAGTGTACTCAGAAACTTTTTAAAGTTTTTTTTTCCCCCCATTTATACAATACCTCACATGATAAATAACAGAGGCAGAGTAGTATCTAGCCAAGAAGAAACTATCAGGATTCCAGCTCTGCTGCCCTGGGATTCACTTGGCTCCGCTCTCTACCCTAGACTGGCTTCATCCTCAGGATGAAGGCAACATGCCTAGAGCAGTTCTAGGGATCATGTCCTGACAGCGTGGCTAGAGGTAAATCAGATCTAGGCTTTCCTGTTTTTTTCTCAGGATCGAGGGGACGTTTCCTGGAAGCTTGTAGCAGACTTCCCTTTGCATCTCTTCCAGCAGATTCAGATCATGTGCCCCTTCCAAAACCAACCACCAGTGGGAAGAACGTGAGTGGTTGTCAAAGTGCAGTCCCTCATCCATCAATAGTATCTGGGAACAAGGTCAACTATTAGGCCTAGCTCCAGACTCACTAAATCAGGGTCTCCTGAACTGAGGCACAGCAATCCGTGTTTTCAGAGAAGGCAATAGCACCCCACTCTAGTACTCTTGCCTGGAAAATCCCATGGACGGAGAAGCCTGGTAGGCTGCAGTCCATGGGGTCGCTAAGAGTCGGACACGACTGAGTGACTTCACTTCCTCTTTTCACTTCCATGCATTGGAGAAGGAAATGGCAACCCACTCCAGTGTTCTTGCCTGGAGAATCCCAGGGACAGGGGAGCCTGGTGGGCTGCTGTCTATGGGGTCGCATAAAGTCGGACACGACTGAAGTGACTTAGCAGCAGCAGCAGCAGTAATCTGTGTCTTAATAAGAATTCCAGGTGATTCCGATGCACTTCAGTTTGTGAATCACTGGTTTAGACTAGACCAGAATGGGTGTTGGATTCCCAACCACAATGACCAGGATAATGGTTGAGGGATCAGACCAACCATTAAGATGACCAAAGAGTTTATTCAATTACCATTTTTGAACGCTTGCTCCACTCCAACTTTTTATTTTACTTTCACTATACCATTTAACACTATATATTATTCTGTCAGGTATTACTGTCTCCATTTTATAGCTTAAGTAATGGAAGTTCAAGCAATTTAAGTATACATCCAATTTTACAGAGCAAAGTCAAGATCTGAACTTAGGCCTTCTGATTCTAACCCACTTTTCATTTCATTATGCCAGAGCTGAAAGATGGAGGTTGCCTTAGCCTCTATATTCTAGGCAGGCTCTGAACTCCTTAATATTCATATTTAAATGAAGACTGACCAGAGAAATATCCTCAAAACTATAGTCTTCCTTGGGTCCTGGAATTCTAAGAAATTGCCAGGTTATAAGGCTTCCCTGAGGATACTTCTTAACTGCCTCTTAGAGTTCAGAGTAAACCAAGCCTTTAAAAAGACGGCCCAGAATACAACAGACATTTTTTTTTTTCTCTCAGAAATGGAAAGGAAACCCCCAAAGGCCCCAAACCGAGAGAAATCTCAAAAACAGGTATTCAAGTTCCTGTTACTCTAGACAGAGGTCACTGCCATTCTCAGTAAGAAATGGGCTTGCATGTAAATGATACATGGGGTGGCCACAAGATGGGGTGAGAGAACTAAGATTCTTACATTGAGCCAGGACCCTAAAAGGGCCACACTCTGAGAACAGGTAGACTAAAACAAAAAATCAATCTACAAATGGAGGACAAGGAAACTCCTCTCCCTCAGGCTGAACTCTAAGGGGGGGAAAAAAAATCTCCCCTGATAATTTAGAACAAGAGGCTTGCCCTCACGGTGAGTTTGCGATATGGATTTTTACTACTAGCAAGGGCAATAAATCCCCAGGCAAAGAAAGTAACATAAAAATTGGTTTCCAGATTGTTACTGCCCCTGAGGTCCTGGCTAACGAAACCAGGAAGCCTCTTTGTAGAGACACATTCTCATCTCAGGCCACACAGGGTTCTCACAGATAAGAGCTCACAATCCTAAATCACAAAACCTGAAGGAAATGTCACCACGGCTGAAAGTTCAAAGAAACAACAAATATGAACTTCACATAATAGAATTATCTGAACAGGAGTTTTAAATTATTTTTTAAAGTAAAAGAAAGAATTAAAAATATGAGAAAGGAACACGATATTATAAACAAAAAATAAAATAATGAAGCAGATTTGAAAAAGATATGCAGTTAGGAAATTTTCAACCTCTATCATACAACTGAGCACACACATACATCATTCTTAACAAGAAATGTATGACCTCATTGAGAAATCATCCTGGGTTGCAACAGAAGTTGTCAGAGAGGCAAGAAAAGCATAAGGTTAATCTCATTGCTCCACAAAGCATTTTGTAATGTGAGAATCTAAGCAAGGAATCACCAAAATGCCCTGCTTTATACTGCATCCAATCCTACCCTTACCACGACATGGAGAGATTTGTTCCTGTCGCCTGTTGTGACATGGTGAGAAGTTGAACAACAGCTAAATGACTGGTGATGATGTTTTTAAGAATACAGAGGGCATGTTTGATGAAAAGCTTTGTGAAATCTCTTGCCCTGCAGAACTTCACCTTTCAGCTTAATATTTATATTCATGGTATTTCACAACAAAGGCAAGCATTTCAGAAAGTACTATATTAAACTCAAACCTCTCTTCGGCAAAGTGAGTTTTCTTTATCAAACTTAAAACTTTTTGTTCTGGTTTTCTAGATAAGGAGCATTTCCCTTAAATTTTATTTCTAATAACTTATAGAAATATAAAAAGGGGGAAATGCAAGTTGCAGAATATCATTAATTTGTAGCAAATACAAATTCAATTCCAGTGTTGGAGAAACGCTTCTGTGAAGGCCTGCAGTTCAGTAACCATCATAAATGTACTTATTCACAGAGATTGTCACACCCCTTCTGCTGCTAGACCTAGCAGAAGCCTGAAACCACAGGAGAGGCCTGCACATAACAAGTGGATGGCTGAAAAGCACAGGATTGCATCAAACTATGCTCATCAACTTGGATGCTTCTGTCTTAATCCATTCCTGGCTGACAGAAAGGCCGCTCCTTCACATTCCTCCCTGCATTTCCAGAATGCGTGAATCACTTGGCAAAACTGAGGCCAAAGGAACCACAAAAGGCAACTTAAAGCCAAGAAGCCCTTGCCTGACCCTGCCTCAGAGAGAACAAACTCCTGGTTTAAATAGAGGCTTGGAGGAAGCAGCGACTCCCTTCCTACCAGAGAGAAGGCCTCGTGCCTGCCTACCACAGATTTCCTTCCATCACCGGAGACAGGCAGAGCCTCACTGCATTTGGGACCTATGTTTGCTGCTGGGAAAGAAAGCAGAGAAGCACTTCTGGCCCTTGTACAAACACCAATTATGTTCCTTGTTTACAAAGCAGTTATTTGTCTGAATGCAAGCCTCATAAAGAGCAGGAAGATTCTCTTCTCTTACAAAGTCAGAGTTTCTTATCTATCTGTAACACAAAGGTCTCCTTTATTATAAACTTGGAATAGATGTGTCTACACAGGGGATAAATGATTGAAAGCACAAGCAACACTGCCAAGCTAGTAGAGTAGCATCTGAGATTTATTGTGTGGTTAGTGTGAAAGGTAGAACAGTGACAGATGATTAGTTTTCTGGTTAGAAGCCTAAGGCTTCAAAGAGGAGATCTCAGTGCTACCGTTTCCCAAGTTGCTAGTCTCGTAGCAACTTAGTGAACTCTATTTACATAGTCATCAGCCTGTGTTAGTTTCAGCCTTCTCTGTACTGTACCTACTCTCATCTTAAAACATCCAACCACAAACGCTTGGCAGAGAGCTCTTTCCTTAAGGTAAGTTAATTAAGGGTTATTGAGTACCTATAGCCTATTTAAAGCCGTGTGTTAAATCTAAGTCACAAATCCTCTTCTCATGAAGAAGGTGGTTCGTTTAAGAAGACAATCATCTCATCACAAGGAAAAATATATTTTTCTACTTCTTTAATTTTATATCTATTCAAGATGAAGGATGCTCACTAAAGTTATTGTGATCATCATTTCATGATGTATAAAAGCCAAATCATTATGTTGTACCTTAAACTTATACGGTGCTGTATGTCAATTACATCTCAATAAACTGAAAGGTAATAAACAAGTAAAAAAATAGATGACAAAAACTGTACTTTGGCCCATTATGTGGGTTTTCTTGCTTTGAGGCACTTGGTGGCTCCTCCAGAGACAGCCATAGTTCATTTCTTGGCACCATGGCCCTGACCCCAACTCGTGGGTAACCTGGCAAGAAAGGCAGAATACTTGGAACTCAAAGGCAGTAATTCTCAAAGGTGGTCCCAGGACCAGGAGCATAAAAAACCACTGGGGAACTTGTTAGAAATGAAAAGTCTCAGTCTTTGCCCAGAGCTAAGGAATCAGAAGCTCTGGGACCATTCTCAGCAATTTAATGTTCTTCAGGTGATTCTAACGTATGTTCAAGTTTGAGAAGCACTGGTTTAAGTGAACTGATTTTTTAAAGCTCTGCCACCTGTTAAACTGTCTTGCTTTGTTTCCACTTTCCACCTTTTCAAAACTAGAGAATTTTTGTTTTGTTAACAAGTTATAACCCTTTTGGCTGCAAGTCACAGCAGACACTTATCAAACTAGTTTAAACAATGAGAATGTTGACTGCTGCTGCTACTGCTGCCACTAAGTCACTTCAGTTGTGTCCAACTCTGTACGACGCCATAGATGGCAGCCCACCAGGCTCCCGTGTCCCTGGGATTCTCCAGGCAAGAATATTGGAGTGGGTTGCCATTTCCTTCTCCAATGCATGAAAGTGAAAAGTGAAAGTGAAGTTGCTCAGTCGTGTCCGACTCTTAGCGACCCCATGGACTGTAGCTACCAGGCTCCTCCGTCCATGGGATTTTCCAGGCAAGAGTACTGGAGTGGGGTGCCATTGCCTTCTCCGGAGAATGTTAACTGGCTCACCTAATTGGAAAACTAGCATAGCACCGGTTCCCCCATTGGTCTAATCCACCAGCCCTGACTTGGGTTTTCCCAGAATTCTATTAATCCCACCCTCCTCCCAGGTGGTCAGTGAGATGGCACAGCAGTTCCATCTCACAGCTGCACACAAAAGCCTCCAGTGGAAGAGAGAGGGCTCACTTCTGGCAACTCCCAAAAAGTGAAGGAAAACCTTCCCAGAAGTCTCCAACACACCTTTCCTCTCTTTTATCATGGATCCAAATTACAATATGAAGTCATTCCTGAACCAATTACTGGCAGAAAGGATGGGAATGCACAGTTAGGCCCATTACCACATCTGTGGGTGGAGTTAGTTCCCCCTACTCCCACATGGAGGGTGGATGTCAAAAGAAAATCAGGGTTTCGGCTAGAGAGGAGAAAGGAGGAATGACTGATAGGTGTCAACTCATTTCCAAGAATATCCTCTCCGTAAAGGAAATCATCAGTTCTCGACATGGCAATTAAAGCTAAATATCATGAATCTAGAAAGCCAAAACCACAAACTCCAGCCCTTAGCATTGAACAATAATTAGGCTGGAGGGAAAGTTATCAAATCTCACAGGAAAACTCAGGAGTAGAGTGAAAAATAAAAACTATTTCCTTTTTATTTCTTATCCCATTATTCTACTTCTCCCACCTCTGACAATACAATTTTCTAAGGAATAGCTGAGGTCTTCTGGCCATTTCCCCAGTGTTACATGAATACTCCTTACAGATAATTAATGACACATTTCACTCACAAATAGTATATCCTGGAACTATTTCTATAGGTTACTAGATATTAATTAGAGCAACAGCTCTAAGCCAGGTAATGTTACGCAAAGAGGATACATTGAGGGTGGGTCCTCATCTCTAGGACCCACAGTGAAATGGAGAACAGATATGTGAACAGGTGAGCACAATGCAAGGGGCAGTGGGCAATAACAGACACATGCCCACACTGTAAATGTACCATACACCAAAGCAATGAAATCCACCTGAGATATGAAGAATGGAGGTGATACTCCAGGAAGGTTTTGAAAGATAAACAAGGAGGGGACAGTTAAGTTTCTGGCCAATCCTTAGAAGTCAACATAGATAACGTAGCATTTCGTTTGTATAACAAAGCAGCAGATCCGCCCAGGGCAGAATATTCTACTTCAGTGCAGGGGTTCAGACACAACTGTATTGACATATTTTGAAATAACTTGCTACTAATTATAAAATACTAACATATGCAAATGATTCACCACTTAATAAACGAAAGCAGGTTCAAGGTTATCACTATAAACCTGTTACTTTTATTTCTCATGTGCTTTCAGAGGTGGAGAAAAAAGGGAACAGAGTTATATTTAGCCTAATGGAGACAGAGTATGTGTCTGGGTTTCCCATGATTGTATATAGTAGGTATGAACAGGATCTGTTCTGAGCCCTGGCTAGAAAAGGTGAGGACAGAAGCTTTAGGCTAATGCTGTTATTAATTAATTCCTGAAGTCAACTCCTAACTTGTGGTAACCAAGGCCCTAACTAGGGCCTTGAAATGAAATGAAACTAAGGTGGTCCTAACTTGCACAAGTCCACTCTATAATGAATGATGCTATCAAGCAGATGCCTGATTTTTCACATGCACAAAACTGTTCTGCCCCACAATTTTTCAGAGATAAGGGTCCTTTTCCTCCTTTTCCTTTAGTTGCTAAGAATGACAAATACAGTGACTTTTATATAAAAATAAAGCCATATTTACAGGAACTGCTTCTCCCGCTAAATAACGAAAGTAAACTTAAGAAAAATACATGTTTCAGTTGACTAGAATCAAAGGTCACTCCAGCAAAAACAGACACATGCAACAAATAAATATGCTGCAGCCAAGTTCAGGGTTATCTGTGTGTGTGTGTGCGCGTTTGCATTCAGGTGTAGAGAAGAGAGAGGGAAAGAGAGCTGTCATGTGATATGAGTATAGATTTCTTCAAGAGCGGGTCATCTTGACTGCTGTTTAGTCTGTTTGCTCTCATGTACCAATGACCCCACATTTCCTGTCCCCAAAAGTTTGTTATTTTATTCTTTTTGAGACTCAGAATCTGGTGCTTCATCTTACCCTGGAGAACTGTTAAGACCACCCCACTGGTCCCAGTTTGGGAACTTAATCTCCCTAATATTATAACATATTTGCCAGACTCCTTTGGAATCCTAACTCTCTGAAAGTTTAGAACATTCGCCTCAATCAAGAAAGACTGTATCCCTTGTGGGTGGCATACAACACATTGTGAATGCTCAGTAACTTTCTAGATGGTGATAGCAGAAAATCATCTGGGAAGAAGAGTATCAGAAACACTTCTGAAATACCAATGTTAAATGGCTTTCATTTCACCTACTGCTCGAAGATCACTTTACTGAATGTTATACTACCAACTGTGAGTTTCTGCCGGGGGCCAGCATGAGGAACTCCACCCGTGGCAAAGGTCATGAGGAAGGAGGCTTGGCATACGCAAAGGCGTGATCAAGCCTCAGGAAACCCCCTGTTCCTGACCATCTACCCCCAAAACCAGAGTCTTTTTTTATGCTTTCACCTACACCTCTGACTTTACGGGGGGCTCTCCCCCATAACCATTTCTCTCGGAGAAGGAGTTAACTTGTAGCTCCAGTTGATAAAATTCCTGGGCGTGACAAGAGTGTCAAGGTTATCTAGCCTGCCTATATAGGTTCGTCTGGCCAAATGTGATTATTTACAGCCTCCCAACAGCAAGAGGCACGAGATGTTTTAGACTTACTAAAGGCAGATTCTTTTGGGAAGTTAGAATTTATTAGTATAGTGGATTGATTAGGAATTGTATTGGTGAAAGGACTTCACTTGTTGGACTGATGTTTTGTTGCTAAATCTTCATATTCCCTGCCCTTATAATGAATATAACTAGCATATAAGAGAAATAAGTATTAACCTTTAAGATTAATCATGTTAACCTTGGGTTAGATAAATTCCTTTCTTGATTGTAACTCATTACACCCTTACCCTATAGGAATGTAACTTTATCTGGAGGGTGGTGCCTGTTTTAAGGAAAAACACCCTTGGAAAAAATGAGTTTTTTGGTTATCAGAAAGAGAGGGTCATGAAGTGTTAGCAGGCCTCATGGCCAGAAGATGATGTGAAACCCCTAGGACCTTTTTTGTATGTAAAGCACCCGATTTTGATAAAGGTCAGGACTGCTGACCCCCGCGTGACTTTGTCTTCATCCCTATGTGTTCAGTTCAGTCAGTCGCGCAGTCGTGTCCGACTCTTTGCGACCCCATGAATTGCAGCACGCCAGGCCTCCCTGTCCATCACCAACTCCCGGAGTTCACTCAGACTCACGTCCATTGAGTCTGTGATGCCATCCAGCCATCTCATCCTCGGTCGTCCCCTTCTCCTCCTGCCCCTAATCCCTCCCAGCATCAGGGTCTTTTCCAATGAGTCAACTCTTCGCATGAGGTGCCCAAAGTACTAAAAGGTATATAAGCAAACCTGAAAATAAAGAAAACGCATCAGTTTCTGGAAAGACTGATTCCCCCTTGTCGTTCTTTCTCGCCCTCCGTATTTCTGGCTGAATTCCCATCTGGAGCACAGGCGCCCGCCACGTCTACTTACTTGCCCCGGCTTTCAAGCCCACGCGAAAAAGGTGCCCAAGGAGGGGCACCTTTCGATGTTCAAGTGGCGCCGGTGGCCCAATGTAGATGGTGCAAATTCCTTGTCTTGGAATTTTATTGGTATCCCGTGTAAACCAAGTTATTCAGCCTCTTTCTCTCCTCTAATACCTCTTACTATTTTCTGGCTGAATTCCCATCTGGCACTTGGGTCCTCACCAAGCCTACTATCTCTGCCTGGGCTTCTAAGATCGGACCGGGGAGGCCTCAGTGCCTCCTCTCCTTCGGGAGAACAGAAAGACACCTGTGGCCTACGTAGGTGGTGATTGGCATCCCATGTAAGCCAAGTTATTCAGCTCCTTTTTTCTGCTAATTTCCTAATCTCTCTCTATCTGTAATTGAATAAGTTCTTTCCTAGTACACCGACTCCGTCTCCACCTTCTAATCACCCTGGATCCACCAGGGCTGGACCCCGGCAAGTTTCATACTTGAATAAGCAGAATTCATGCACCTATGTTAAGTATTATCAGTTAACATGACTCTGTAGAAGAGAGTGCTTGGTGGTTATTATTGATTTTAAATATGCAGTAATTGAAACCTGAGGAACCTGGTTGAAGGTAGATGTTTTCTACATGATATGTTTTCTCTTTTAAAATTTCCTTTCCAGTTTATTTCCATACCACATTCTATTATTTACTCATATATTCAAATGTGCCAGTTAGAATTTTAAATACATGACAAATCTCAAGTGTTTATCAATGTACCTAGTTTTAAAGAACACTTTCTTACTTTTTATCATTATTAGTCATACCGAGAAGTAGTAATAGCCAAGAAGAGGACTAGAACCCATCAGTTCAGTTCAGTTCAGTTCAGTCGCTCAGTCGTGTCCGACTCTTTGCGACCCCATGAACCGCAGTACGCCAGGCCTCCCTGTCCATCACCAACTCCCGGAGTTCACTCAGACTCACGTCCATTGAGTCCGTGATGCCATCCAGCCATCTCATCCTCGGTCGTCCCCTTCTCCTCTTGCCCCCAATCCCTCCCAGCATCAGGGTCTTTTCCAATGAGTCAACTCTTCGCATGAGGTGGCCAAAGTACTGGAGCTTCAGCTTTAGGATCATTCCTTCCAGAGAAATCCCAGGGTTGATCTCCTTCAGAATGGACTGGTTGGATCTCCTTGCAGTCCAAGGGACTCTCAAGAGTCTTCTCCAACACCACAGTTCAAAAGCATCAATTCTTCTGCACTCAGCCTTCTTCACAGTCCAACTAGCAGGTCCATACATGACCACAGGAAAAACCATAGCCTTGACTAGACAGACCTTAGTCGGCAAAGTAATGTCTCTGCTTTTGAATGTACTATCTAGGTTGGTCATAACTTTTCTTCCAAGGAATAAGCGTCTTTTAATTTCATATTTGTCCTTAAATATCTCCTTGCTACAATTTTTCTTTAATTTCTCAAATTTGAATTTTAAAAATTTAACCTTTCACTTTGCTTTACAAAAGAGTTGCAAAATAGGACAAAAAACTCATTAATTCCTTCTTCCCTTCTTTTCCCCAAATGTTAACATCTTATATAACCACAGTACAATTGTCGAAATAAGAAAATAAACATTGATAAAATTTTATTATCTAATCTATAAACCTGATTCAAATGTTGCCATTTGCTCCCCTGATGTCTTTTCCCAGTCTAGGTCCAGTTTAAGATCATACATGCATTTACTTGTCACGTCTCCACAGTCTCCTCCAACCGGAGCAGCACCCAAGTCTTTTATGACCATGACAATTTTGGAGAGTTTTGGCCTGTTATTCTGTAGAATAAACCTCAACTTGGGTTTGTTTGATGTTTGCTCATTATTAAATTCAAGTTTTCAATTCTGTCCAGAATACCACAGATTTGATATTGTACCTTTCTCAGTATATGAGCGCAGGAGACACATGATGTCAATATTTCAATATTTATTGATGATACTAATTTTGTTCATTTGGTTAAGGGGTGTCTGCCAGGTTTCTCCACTATAAAGTTACCATTTTTCTCTTTGAAATTAATAAGTATATCTAGATAAATACTTTGATTTATGCAAATACTTTTTCTACTAGTTCTAGCATCCATTGATGGCTTAAAATTGCTAAGCTGCACTCCTGTGAAGAAGCAAGCTGTTAATGGAGACCATTGTGTGCAGTCCTTTTAGTCTTGTCGCCTTACAATATATAGTCAAAACCAGTTTCCCAGAGTTGCTAAAATTAATTCTTTCCTTCTCCTGACCATTCACTGTGGTTATGTTGTTCATGTATAATCATTAGGTTTGTTATTATTTACATTCTGAGTTTCTCCACATTTTGGATGACTTTCTGAGTAAACAAAACATTGACATGGTTCTAAAAGTCAGAAGGACAGAGAAAGGTATATTCAGAGAAGTCATTCCCCCCCTTCATTTATTTCATTTTCATTGTCGCTGTACCCCACAAAACACACATACTTTTTCCCTCCCACTCTCTCTATATAACCAGTCTCATTTGTTTCTGGTTTACCCATCTTGTATTTCTTTTTTCACAAATGAATATTTTCTTTTTTGCCTGTCTTTATTACACGAAAGGCACATACTATAGACAATCATTTATCTTTACTTTTTTCACTTATTACATCAAGGAAACTACTCTGTATCAGTTCACAGAGATTATAGTCTAAGTCTTTTCTTTTGGGGTGAAATTTTCTTCAGAAGGATAGAGGGAAAGTATATGACAACTTGTTCAAATTCTGGACTATTTTAACTAATATTTCCTTGAGGAAAATGTTTCTCAAAACACCACTTGCACAGATAAGCATACCTAAACCTGGCAGGATTCCTTCTTTTGCTGCACAAACACAGCTTCTCACTCATCCAGGGTAAAGCATTTCACCTAGAAAAATATTCCATATAAATGTTAAATTATTTCATCATTTCCAGTATCCCCTTTTTGTGCTATATTAAAATTATCTTGTAAATTAATGAAGTATTATTGAATATCTGTTGAGCACCTTCCAAATGCCAGTTATTATGGACCTAAGACACTGCAGCTAGGAAGCTAAGAAGTACAGTAAATAGAACTAAGGAAAAGGCAATAATGCCAGGTTGTATGACAGTGAAGTGATTGTAAAAATTGCCCTGGAAATTCAGAATAAGAGAGTCCTGTTCAAAAGAATGATTAGAGACATACCAGATGATTACCAAGGGCTCTAATTTTTTTTTTTTTAATTAATGAAGTATTACAGGCTTGAGAATTTAAAAGGAGAAAGCACTCATTTGTATTGGAATGTAACACAATAGATGATTCTAAACTCCCAACTCTACCCAGCAACTCAGCAGACCCCAATTGGGATCTTTTTCTATAATTTAATCATCACTGGAAAACAATGAATAATAACTACAAGAACCAACAGGCTAGGAAGAAAACAAAAACAAAACAAACAATAACAGGCTAGAAATCAAAAGGGATGATGTGAATAATAACCAAACGTTCACATAGCTTGTTCCATGGTCTGGTGATTATTAACATGGATAACGCAGTGTTAACAGAGGCAGTAATTCTGAATCTCTCAGTTCATATCAGTTTTATCTCTTAAAAATCACCTTTCCTGGCTCTAAATCAGTGTTTCTCAACTTGTTTTTCGTTATCAACACCTCTCAGGTGCTCTTTTAGACATATTTTTGTAATCACCACTCATGAAATTTTACTACCACAGTACACTCTACATGTGTTATATGTATATCCGTACTTTAAATATCAAAAGAGTAGGATTCTACTATTATTTTTTTTTTTTTACTGGGCAAAAACCAATTTTCACCTCCTAGGGCAGGGGTTTAATAGTGCCTGTATTGAGAATGCAGGCTCTAGGATTCTCCATGATGCCATTTTCCTGTGTAGAAAATTCTTCCATCTCCAAAATAAAAAGAATTGAGAACCAAATGAGTGCCAAACTACTGAGCAACAAATAAGAGAAAAAGCATAAGGAAAGCAAGTCAATAACCATTGAAAATAAAAATATATATTTCAAGCATTAATTAGGAATAAATTAAAATAGATTTTATCATTAATAAGACTCTACAGCAGTTAGAAATGGCTACCTAGAAAGTTAGCTGTCTTTGACAATGCAAAACCTCATGCTGGACTACTAAAGAAAACTATCTTCACTAATGATAACACTGTAGCTGCACTTTTCACAGGCAGTGAAACACCAAATGTTCTAGCTTTCAACCATATTTAGCGATGTTATTCATGGCTTTACTGTCAGAGGAAAGCTAACAAACAAGCTAATTGTCACCTTTTAAATATAAGTGAAGTCAAGCCACTCAGTCATGTCCCACTCTTTGCCACCCCATGGACTGTAGCCTATCAGGCTCCTCCGTCCATGAGATTCCCAGGCAAGAATACTGGAGTGGGTTGCCATTTCCTTCTCCAGGAGATTTTCCCAGCCCAGGGATTGAACCCGGGTCTCCCGCATTGCAGGCAGACGCTTTACCATCTAAGTCACCATATAAGCCCTCCTCCCCCTCAAAAAAAAAAAAAAAAAAACTACCAAAAAGGAAAAAAAAAAGGCATTCTGTCAAGAGATTGTTAACACTGGACCTAAAGAAAGTAATCTGAATGAATGACTCACTTTTCAAGAGAAGGCTTGTTGGTCTTTTTTTTTTCCCAATGAAATAACAAAATCAGGAGACTTTCTCTTGGTATTAGCCAGGAAGAGAATAAAAGAGCTATAGGGAATCAAATTTACTGGGCCATTTCTCAAAGTTAGGGAACAACATTGAGTTCTTCCTTCTCAAATGTCCCAATCTCCCTAGAAGCAGATGCTGGGGGAAAACTGGCATGATAGACTTTTGTGAAATGAAATAATAGAACTGGAATAGAGGAAAGTAATGTATACTGAATGAACGTGTAAGTTGCTCAATCAAAACCAACTCTTTGCAATCCCATAGAATGTAGCCCACCAGGTTCCTCTGTCCACGGGATTTTTCCAGGCAAGAATACTGGAGTGGGTAGCCATTCCCTTCTCCAGGGGATCTTTCCAATCCAGAGATCAAATCCAGGTCTCTGCACTGCAGGCAGATTCTTTACTATCTGAGCCAAATTTGGAGCCCTAGGGAAACCCCAATATATACTAAGTGCCAAGCAATTTCATTAAGTTAAAATATTTATCTCTTAAAATTACCATATTAAGTGATATTTCACTTCATCTTTAGAAGTGAAGCAAACATGCTTAGAAGGGTGATCTAATTTTTCCCCCTTTGTGACACAACTGCTATATGACAGATTTAAATCTAGGTATAACTCCAGCATTAATATTCTGTTCCATTATGGGTCCAGAACCTTGAAGCAGTTGCCTACTGCCTTTTCTGACTTTTTGATGCCATTTCTTCCTACATTTTCCTCATTCTTTTTTGCCTAATACATTGGCAAAAACACTCAAAACCTGCATGTCTCCATAATTCCTTTACCACCTCCTTTTTTCTTTCTCTTGGTTAGTGGCACTGGGTTGCTCCTTCACTTTCAGATTCAGTGGAATACCTGAAAGGTCAGGTCTTTCTTGCAACTCTTTGGAGGAGTCTTGAGTGACCTGTTTCTCACTGTTAAGTGCCAGCCTGTACTTAACAGTAAAGTGCCTGCTTTGCCTCATGCAACTTGGTATCTTCCCTTCTTCATTTCCCTTTTACTCTATTAGGAATAAATTAAAATAGATTTTATGCATTAACAGACTGTGTTTTACACCTCATCACCTGTGTTTACACTTCATATGGACCACTGAAGTTCTTGTTTTAGGCTCTGCTTTCTAGAAAAATAAGGCAAAGACTCTTATACTTAGCCTTATAATAGTTAGAAATTTATGCAGTGTTATATTGAATTTTTAATAGACTTTATTTTAGAGCAGCTTTAGGTTCACAGCAAAATTGAGTTAAAGGTAGAGATTTCCTACACATATATAATCTCCCCAGCTATCAAAATCTTGCACCAGAGTGGTACCATTTGTTAAAATGTTAACATTTTAACACTTTAAAATGTGGTACATTTGTTAAAATGTTAAAACCAATGAAGCTACATTGTCACATCTTTATCACCATTAAGTCCAAAGTTTACATTAGGCTTTACTCTTGGTCATATACATTCTACACGCTTGACAAATGTATAATAATGGCACGTTGCTGAAGTATAATGGTGGATAATGGCATGTATCCACATTACGCTATCACGCAGTAGTTTCACTGTCCTAAAAATCCTCTGTCCTCCACCTATGCATACCTCCATCCCCACTAACCCTTGGCAACCAGTGATCCTTTAATTTTGCCTTTTCCAGAATGTCATATACTTAGAATCATATAGTAGGTAGCCTTTTAGGATTGCCTTATTTCACTTAGTAATATGCATTTACTGCTGCTGCTAAGTCACGTCAGTCGTGTCCAACTCTGTGTGACCCCATAGACAGCAGCCCACCAGGCTCCTCCGTCCCTGGAATTCTCCAGGCAAGAACACAGGAGTGGGTTGCCATTTCCTTCTCCAATGCATGAAGGTGGAAAGGGAAAGGGAAGTTGCTCAGTCGTGTCCGACTCCTAGCGACCCGTGGACTGCAGCCTACCAGGCTCCTCCATCCATGGGATTTTCCAGGCAAGAGTACTGGAGTGGGGTGCCATTGCCTTCTCTAAGGTTCTTCATATTTTTACATGACTTGATAGCTCATTTCTGTTTAGTACTGAATAATCCACTGTCTGTACATATCACAGTTTATTTATCCATTTATCTACTAAAAGTTGCTTCCAGTTTTGGCACTTTTTAATAAAGCTGCTATATACATCCACATGCTACATTTTGTGTGGCTATAAATTGTTGATTCTTTTGAGTAAATATCAAGAAGCCAATTGCTAGATTATATGGTAAGAATAAGTTAGTTTTCTAACAGTCAAACTGTTTTCCAACATGGCTGTTGGAAACCATTTTGCATTCCCACCAGCAATAACTGAGAGTCCCAGTTTCTCCGTATCTTCATCAGTATTTAGTGATGTCAGCATTCTGGATTTTGGCCATTCTAACAGATAAGTAGTGGTATTTTACCACTGTTTTAATTTGCAGTTTCTTGATTACACATGAAGTTACGCATCTTTTCATATGCTTATTTGCCATCTCTGTATTTTCTTTTGTGACATGTCTGTTCCAATCTTTTGTTTCTTTCTCTCCAATTAGCCAGATAAGTCAGGATATGATGGATTATCAGCCATGTACACTTACCACTCCGAAGGTCACCACAAAGGTCTATTCTCTGCAGAAGAGGTTCTTCTCATCAGATTGCTCTGCTAAGACTAAGACTCTACTCTGCTCCATTGCAGGCTGCTTGAGGGAGCCCCTCCCTCAAAATCTTGACCTCAGCTTGTTTCTACTGAAGAAACAGCCTCTCCCATCTTCACTTCCAACTCAATTCCAACCAATCCTTTTCTTCCCACTCTAGTTTCTCCAGTATGTTTAGTTTTCTGGCATTTGATGCATACATGATGTCCAGGGTGCAGCAGAAAGCCCTCAGGGTACAAATCTGGAGAATTGTGTCTGGTGCCTGCTCTGCCTCTGATCAGCTGGTGAGCTCTGGCAAAGTCACTTAACATCATTATACTGCAATTTCTGATTCTGGGAAATGAAAAGCTAAACTGAGATCTTTTCCAGCTCTGACGCTAGAATTTTAGAGATATATTCTGCTCTTTAATGACATCCTGGAATACAGCCAAACTCTTCCTGTGTATCTGAAAGTCTAGCATATATATTTCTGTCTTTGAAAATGCAGTTGAAATGTATATCTTCCTTTCCAGGGACATTGGTGAAATATGGAGCCAATTCCCAAATCATATATTAATGTGATCCAGCAGAAGGTAAAACCTTCAAGTAAATATTCTCTTTCTCAATCTTTTCTCTGGCCTACCCTCTTGCCGTCATTCTGCCCACTCCCTGTGCTTCTCCTTTTTTCCTCTCCTCCCTTCTCTCTTCCTCTTTTGTGCACTCACAGATGGCATGAACAGAGCAACACAGCTGACAATTAGAAAGCTAGTAAATTTGCTGAGCTATATTTGGGCAGAAGATTCATGATGAAATCTTTCATGTATGAATACTCATTTAGGCTGATTTAGCTCATCCAGAAAATGGTTAAGAGTAATCTCCAGCCCCATCAGGTGACTCCCACGAGCAGTACGTGCACACTTGCTGGTTGCAGCCAAGAGAGGCGGTGAGTCCTGTGTAGCGGTGGAGGCTTTGGGTCAGAATCCATGGCAAAGTTGCTTTCCCCCAACTGGAGTCTAGGTGGACCACACAGCTGCTCTCTCAACTGCCCAAAGGTCAGGGAGGAGCTGGTTCCAAAGAAAATGCTTTTGAGGAAACTAAACATAATATGCTGCATTTTCACATATTTCTATAGAAATATGTAAGAAATGCAGAGAAGGAAAAGCTGTAGACCAGAGAGCAAGACATCATAGAAGATGTGAATAAGACAAGGGCAGAGATACTTCAACTGGGGAGTTTTGCCAACCTCCTAATTAGAAGGTACTGGTACTCTTGCCTGGAATATCCCATGGGCAGAGGAGCCTGGTAGGCTGCAGTCCATGGGGTCACGAAGAGTCGGACACGACTGAGCGACTTCCCTTTCACTTTTCACTTTCATGAATTGGAGAAGGAAATGGCGGCCCACTCCAGTGTTCTTGCCTGGAGAATCCCAGGGGTGGCGGAGCCTGGTGGGCTGCCATCTATGGGGTCGCAAAGAGTCGGACACGACTGAAGCGACTTAGCAGCAGCAGCAGCAGGAGATCAATACAAGAATGATGCTGCATGGATCTGCCATTCACTTTAGATTAACAGTTAGCAATCTAAGGTCCTTCACACTTTAGCTGCATCAACAAAGTTCGCAGTGAAGAATCTGAGAACAGAGGATAAATATCTGTGAAGAGCTGGTCCCAGAGAACAACTATAGATCCTGTACCCAGGGGGTAGGGAAGCAGTCCTCTACACACTGGTACCTAAACAAGATTATTTCCATTGGGTGTGGCACATGCCACACTGTAGCAAATGTGACACTTATAAAGCAGAGGCCACAAACAGCAAGTAAAAAAAAAATAATCATCATCATCTTAGTAAAATAAAATTTCCACTCAAATGTCATCAAAAGATAAAAGGAAAGAATGCCTTTCCTTCTATAAAAGTGAAGTACCAAGAAAGCAGTCTGGAGCTGTCTCATTTCAAATTTACTCCTTGTAGATTTGCCTAATGCCAAACAGATCAAAGCAGGAAATATGCATAAAACCCCCATTAATTCCATTAAGCATCCATTACCATTAAATACAATCAATTTTTGCATTTGTGGCTTTCATTGTTAGCATCACCCATCCCCTTCACCCATCATAATCCACCTCATTCTACTCCCTCCCCATCCCCTGCACACACAAGCACAAAATGTTTTCAGAGTTTAGGCACACATGGCACTTTGCCAGTGACAGTCATGCCCCCTAAAACCAAAACAATAAGAAGAATGTGGACTTTGTTCTCCCCCTTACAGGGAGCTCATTAAAGGGTGAGGCTGCATTACCACAAAACAGGCCAAACCAGTTCCTATTAAACCAGTTCATCAGAGACATTGTAACATAATAAGGAACAGGAGCTAGGGGTCTGAAAACTTGAAGTTCTAGTCCTAGCTCTGCCCGGTATTCTGACCTTAAATCGTTTCACCACTCTAAAACTCAAGAAGTAGGGTTGAGGCCTCTTCCATTACCAAAATTCTATGTTCCTATGGCTTACACCGGGCTTCCCAGGTGGCTCAGTGGTAAAGAATCCACCTGCCAATGCAGGAGACGCAGGCATGTGGGCTGGATCCTTGGGTTGGAAAGACCCCCTGGAGGAGGGCACAGCCACCCACTTTAGTATTCTTGCCTGGAGAATCCCCATGGACAGCCTGGCAGGCTACAGTCCATAGAGTCGCAGAGTCAGACATAACTGAGAGACTGAGCATGCACTTGGCTTCTCATAGGTAGCCATTTTCAGCTGTCCCTTGCTTCTTTCCTCCCCATATGACTAAACAACAGTAACAAAAAATGAGATGACAACCTCAGAATTTTCCTGGTTTTATCTCCTACTCCCCCATGAGAATTTATCTAGTAGTATTAAAAATAACCTGAATACTCAGCATATTAGGGCAATGCAAGACACAGAATCTGTACCCTAGAGATTCTACCTTGTTCAGTCACTCAGTCATGTCCAGCTGTTTGTGACCCCATGGACTAGAGCATGCCAGGCTTCCCTGTCCTTCACCATCTCCCAGGGTTTACTCAAACTCATGCCTACTCAGTTGGTGATGCCATCCAACCATCTCATTCTCCACCTATTGCACTGGTATTGAGAGAATTAACTGAGTTTGAAAATAAAGCCCTCCTCACACTAATCTGGCAAAATGGGACACAATAGCCAGATTCCTTGTGTGCCAGAGTCCGGTGTCACAAGTTAAGGGATTCTGCTTCTTCACAGTGTTTCCCTAAGCCTTCAGTGTGCAGTGTGCTCACTCCTGGTCAGGCTCCTAATCCCAGAAATGCACATCACATTACCAGTGGCCACTTGCTGGTCAGGAGCCAGCCTTTCTACAGGCTATCCCTGGTCACTTTACATGCACAGTGGCCAAGGTAGAGAGTATGAGTTGGGGGAGGGAGTGTGGCAAGGCAGGTAAGGGGAGGCAGCTGGTGGCAGAATGAGGAGCTGTGTTTCACCAGGGCTTAAATCCAAGAAAAGCTCACTTTGAAAATCATCCTCAAAAATCCATTAAGAAAGCACCATATTAGAGATTGACATTTGGCCCCTCAATAATACTTTTTTCGCCAGGCTAGGAAAAACGACTTTCTTGGGTTAAGCAAGATATGAAAAGGTTGGCTTGCACTTAGGAGCCATGTTTAAACCCAGAATTACCCTCAGCTCAGGAAGATGCTCCACCCCGGGGTGCCCAGGGGAACCAAGATCGACTGAGGAAAAGCAAGGGCATGTCTCCCATCCTCAGGGAGCTCTACAGACAAGCCCAGGCTTGGGGTGATTCGGCACGTAGGATGAGTCACAATACTTAAACTCCTTTCCACAAGTCACTGGTTGAATCTGTATATTTTCAATGTCTCATGATGTAAAACTCCACTATACTGTCACCAGGCAAGGATACTGACTTTTCTGGAACTGGCCAAATTCAGATATTCTGTCTCAGCCTCAGAATAGTTGATAAATTACAAGTTTCAAATACTATAGTGATTTTAGAAAATAATACAGGCCCTTGAAAGATAATTCATCTGCTTTTTTCAGACTAGAATAGGAAATGACATAGCATGCTTTTGTACACACACACACACACACACACACACTCACAAACACAGAGTTCTGCTCTCCTATGGCCAGAATGTGACAGAATATTATTTTTGACAAACAGTGAAATAACAGATTTTTTAAAGTTGCTTTAGGACAATTTTGGTTTTATACATCTAAATAGTTTTCTCATCCTTGAAAGTAGTTTCATCTTCAGCTTCTCTCTCTACTCTTCACTGGGCTGGGGGTGGGGGACCTGAACTCTGCCCTCCTGAGTAGAATCTCAAAATTCTATCTCGGAATGGTGCATGATCTTTCTAAGGCAATTTATTTTTTTTAAAACAGGGGTTGCAGGGTTCTGATAACTCCCAAGCTGGCAGCAAGAGAGTGAGGCCAGTAGAAATACCGAAAGCGTTCAGGTGATGGCAGCAGCACCCTTTGCTGGCCCGCTTTCCTCTGCCTGCTGCCACCAGCTATCCCATTTCAGGGAGCCACATCCAAGTCATTGCATCCTTGCCTGCTGATATAGCTTCCTTCCCCTGCAAAACAAAGCTGGTGCACACCCCCACACCGCTTCCTCCACAGACAGTGAACCCCAGCAAGCTCTGGATGTGCCCCGGTAACTGGCACTTGAATCCTGCTATGCTTTCCTTCTGAGATGAGATAATGAAGCTGGAGTATTGAGGACATCAGGCCTGGAGTAGGTTGCTATTCCCTTCTCCAGGCAGATTCTTTACTGACTAAGCTACCAGGGAAACCCTGGTCACAAGGTACTCAGTCAATTTTCTAATTTGAGGTTACCTATAACATACTCAGTCAATTTTCTAATTTGAGGTTACCTATAACTTTTACTGCAGAGAAGGCAATGGCACCCTACTCCAGTACTCTTGCCTGGAAGATCCCATGAACAGAGGAGTCTGGTGGGCTGCAGTCCATGGAGTCACTGGGAGTCGGACACAACTAAGCTACTTCACTTTCACTTTTCACTTTCATGCATTGGAGAAGGAAATGGCAACCCACTCCAGTGTTGTTGCCTGGAGAATCCCAGGGACAGGGGAGCCTGGTGGGCTGCCGTCTATGGGGTCGCACAGTGTCAGACACGACTGAAGCAACTTAGCAGCAGCAGCAGCAACAGCAAACATTTACTGAGCACTTACAATGTGCTGGGTATTACACGCAACACTTTCATCTAATCTTTTCTATGACCCTAGAACCACAAATAATTATTATTCTCAAATTATAAATGAGGAAACTAGCCCATCAAGAGAATATGCAGCCTATCTGAAGCTCACACAGGAGTACATGGTGGGACAAGGAGCTGAACCTGCCATGTCTGATTCTGCAGCTGCTGCAGAGAGGTCTGCACCACAGAGCCTCCCTCTGAAACCCTACTCTCAGACACAGGCACGGACTCCAGGTAAAATTCAAGAGGCAAATTTCCCGCAGATGGCTTAGATGCTGAGAAGACTAGAAGAGCATTGGTATCAGCAGGGTGGAAGTGAGTCAGTGGGAACAGCAGCAAAAAGCAGAGAAGGGAAAGGAAATGAATGCTTGTTGAGGGCCTGATGGGCAACTCACAATCTTGAGAGGTATCGTTACTAACATTCTTTACACAGATGAGCATACTGAGGCCCAGAGGGTTAAATCACACACCAATAGTAAGCTAGGACTCTGCTGAGCTACAGATAAGCAGGTAGAAGTTTCATCCTTCTAGGGAAAGAGAAGGAGGAGATGATATCCCACAGCAAGTGGGACCCTGGACCCTGAGCAGGTGAGGTCTAGAGGCAGAGGCTGGGGAGGCAGACTGATGAGAAAGCGAGAGAAGAACCTGAAGTGTCTTGGGTAGACATGCTGTTGGAGGGGGGTTTCAGCCAGATGAGGTAAGTTAGAAAGGATGAAAGCAGAGACCTCAAAGACAAGGTTATGGGAGGAACTATGGGAACAACCTCCTCTTCTCGTGGGCTTGCTCTGCCCTCCCAGCCTTTCCTTTAAGGCAAGTTGTGCTCTGCCTCCAACTCCCCATCCCACCCGCTTCTCTGCCTCCAGATAACACTTAATTTACTCCCTCTCCTTTAATTGCCCAAACAATGAAGCTGAAACTGACTTTTATTCTATGAATTTAATAGTCAGATGCTCTCATTCAACTTTGAAATTAGTTAAACAGACAATTTTCTGTCTCTACCATTGCTCAGAAACTTCACTGAAATTAAAACCAAGCTTCTCCATGTATGGGTATCTTACTGATATTTTCTACATTTCTTTAAAAGAAAAAAAAAAGGTTTCCCATTTTTACCATAAATTATGTACTTTGGCTGGATGTTGCTCCTACTGTATTATCATTTTTTTAAATAAGACTTTGGGACTTCCATGGTGGTCCAGTGGTTAAGACTTTGCCTTCCAACGCAGGGGGCTATGGGTTCTGTTCCTGATTGGGGAGCTAAGATCCTATATGCCGCACTACCAAAAAAACAAAACATAAAATAGAAGTGATATTGTAATAAGTTCAATAAAGATTTAAAATATAAAATAAGACTTTGAGGATTTGTATGTTTGATTTATAGGTCTTGCTGAAAACAGAGAGAAAAAATTTTAATTAGAGGCTCTCAGCCGAAATCTAGACATCTTGAGAGTAAAAGCTCTGAAGCAGATAGCTGTTCCCTGTACCTGGTTACTGTGGTTTTAATGACAGGGGCCTACTTTCTTCATGTAACAAGGACTCTAGCAGCAGATGATTCTGGAGATGATGAAAGGGTTTAAGGACATCCCTATGGATGGAACTTTCTGCCCTTCTGCTAGACTAGCCTCAGTGTATAGGCATTGTATTCTCTTCAAAGAGACAAAAATCTTAAATATTTTCTAATATATGCCTCTTGAAGGGAGAATCTTTTAAAAATGTTTTATTATTTTAATGTCTGAACCAGCATCTTCAATAACAGAACACAACTTCAAGCCTAAATGTAAGTGAAAAAGACTTCTCAAAATCTTCACTCATCAAATATTTGTTAGTTTGTATCTTATTTGAGGTAGGCCCTGGGATGAGGATTGAGAGAGAAACAAATTATAAACTGCACTCTCCAGGAGCTTTCATTCTGGTATAGGTGACACATAAAAACAGACCATCAAAAATGTCTCCTTGAAAGAAGAGAGTGGGAACCCAAAAAAGGGGCAGAGGACTGCCTGAAGACACTGGAGAAGGCTTCAGAGAAAAGACACTCCAACTGGTCTTGAAGGATATGCAGACATTTGCCAAATGAATCAGGGAGCATTTTCAGTGGCAGGAGCCGTGGGCTTACTACATAGAAAAGAAGCTGTAGAGTTAGGTCAGATTACAAAAGACTTTACATGCTCAGCTGAGGCAAAGGGGTGGGGAGTGCTCTTAAGTTTGAGAATAACATGGCCAGCATCAAATTTTAGGAAAGAAAGTTGCAACCTTGTGAAGACAAGTTTGTGAGAGAAAGTGACCAGAGCAAAGGCACTTGTGGCCATTGGCAAGGTGGGATGAGGGACTAGCTGAGATAGTGGCAGAGAGGAGGGGAGAAGGAGCAGATCCTGAGTTTGTGAGGTAGACATGACAGGATTTGCTAAATGACTAGAGATGGTGTGAGAGGGAGGAGACATTATTATTAACGGCAATTCACGATTTTCAGGTGAGGCGGAGGCTAGCTGGAAGGTGATACCATTCGCAGTACTTAAACATGAAGGTCTTAACAAGAGTTGCTGAGCTCAGCTTTGAAGCATTGAGTTTGAGGCCCCAAGAGGAATCCAAGTCAGGATCCAACCAGAGATGCAGAGCTCGAGCCTGCAAACAAAGGACGGGGGCAGATATTGATGCCCTCCCTGTTTACAGGTGGGGCTGACATCATGAAGGCGGGCCACAACGAAAAGGAAAAGAAGTAGATGGTCCAAGGAGAGGAGAGATAGAAAATGAAGAACAGGACAAGACAAGGGGAGAGAAAAAGGAAATGAAATAAGGGACCATCTTTATATTTCACCCTGTAGGAAAAGTATAGAGATGCCTCAGACCTCTGGCCCCTTCTTCAAGCAACTCTGTGTAAAGTAAGAAAGCAGAATAGAAACAGATAACACACAACCTGTATTACAGAGGACAAGTTGCAGTAGTAAAGGAAGACGCAGGAAGAATGAGAAACAAATTACTTTTACTTTGCTCCAAAGTATTTAATGAGAATTTTTTTAAAGCCAAGCAGTCTAAAGTAATTTCATACAGGAGAAAATAATCCTACATTCTTCCACTGTCCTTGAAAGAATTACTCTATTAGACAATTACTAGTTTCAGCTATTTGGAAAATTCACTTAGGTGAAACAGGGTTTGTGAGAGTGTCAAGACAAAATAATTATTTCCATTTAAAATACTCATTTTTCTCCAATCACTTGAAATAAAAACCTCTGCCCTAAAAAGAAGGAACTGGTTTGGGCCATCTTCTATGTAATACTAGAAATGAATCAAACCAGTATAAAAGTCACTTTAGTGTGGCATCTAATGGACCATGCACATAAGGACAATCAATAAATGTTATTTTCCAGTGACAATTAGGCTGGTCCCTCTTCCCCAGCAGGCATCCAATCCTCAGACACTTTCCTCTCTTTCAGGCATGAGCTCCCACTGACTTCAAAGGAAGCTTTAAAAATGGATTAAAGCAAAATCATATACTGACTTCAAAGGGAGCACTGAAAACACAGAAGATATTTCATAGAGGAAGGGACGGAGATGAAAATTTTGTTCCTCTTATTGTTTCATGCTTAATGAATACCATCAGTATCCGCTGTGCATTCAGCCAAAAGGGTTTTCTTCCCTTTGCAACATTTTCCATTTTAATGACATCATACTAGTTGTTCATTCTTAAAAAAATTCTAATGCTTGCTCTAAACATTTCAGTATTATTTATTAACAGTGAAGCTAAATGTTAATTTTCTCTCTTGATGATATGGTGGCCATGACAATACAATTTTGTCACACCATGTAAAATATTGCCATTTTAACTGCATACCATAATGTCACTACGGAATATGATGAGACTTATTCTTGATAGCACAATGTTCTTCTATTATACATAGCCAGGTCTGATTCTTAGGTCTCTCTTCCTCTTAAATTTCAAATCATTTACTATAATAAACTTTGAACTTTCTGTGTAAGTGGCCACCAGGCCTGTTGTTTCTCTGAAGGATGATTATTAATGTACCATCACCACATTCACATAAGCAAAATTCAAAACACTTAACTCTTTGTGGCATTAAAGAGAGTCTGAAAATAAAAATATATTTCAAGGAAGGTTTGTCTTCTCCATAAAAAAATCTCCAACTCATTCTAAAACAATAATTATGATTAATCAGGGGCTTGTAAACAAGCATGTGATCTAATAAAATTCCTACACTGACACTGAAGTCGCTCAGTCGTGTCCGACTCTTTGTGACCCCAATGGACTGTAGCCTACCAGGCTCCTCTGTCCATGGAATTTTCCAGGCAAGAATACTGGAGTGGGTTGCCATTTCCTTCTCCAGGAGATCTTCCCGACCCAGGGATCAAACCCGGGTTTCCCACATTGTAGGCAGACACTTTACCATCTGAGCCACAAGGGCCCACTAAACTCACTGGTGTCCTGATCCAGTGGTAAGACATCCAGCTAAGGAATAAATGTGCAG
>SJXQ01012463.1:115937-131657 GCA_006408695.1 Aepyceros melampus | reverse complement strand
CTGGGAATTAGTGTCGGTGTAGTCGGGCCCGCGGCCGCCCCCTCCCCTCGGAGTAGCGCGACCCGGCCCCCTCCTCCTCCTCCTCGCTCGGCGCGGCGGCGGCGCTGGCGCGGCTGCGGAGACATTTCTCCACAGCGCCACACGCGCCACCCTGCTCTCGGCGCGGGCATCGCTCCGGCCCCGCACGCAGCTCAGCCCACCCCAACCCCCGTTATTTCTTTTTTTCCGTGGTCCGTGTCCGCCCGCGGCACACACGTCCGCGAGGAGACCGCCGGCCGACAGCCCCCGCTCGGCCCCACGGGCTGCGGCCCAGACTCCGGCGCCGCGTCGCGGAACCTGCGCCCGAGTTGGGCTCGCGGAAACAACAGCGCCCGCCCCAGCCTTCCCGCGGCCGCGCCGGCCCCCTTTCCCGCCCGCCAGTGGCCGAGGCGGGGCGCGCGCGGGCAGCCGCTCTCTCCGGGCAGGGGCTCTGCGCGGGGCGGGCCCTGCAGGGCCTCGGGAGCCCCGCGGGCGAGGGTCAGGCAGCGGGCGAGCCTTCGGGCGCAGTTAACGGAACGGACGGGCTCCCGCCGCTGGGCGACCGCGCCCGCTCCCCACGTCCCGAAGCTGGGGTCTTCCAGCAACCCCGGAGATCGCATCCTTTCCAGTGTGTTTAACTTTAATCCTGAGGAGAGGAGATCGTTAAAAGTTAACGCCAATCGTGTCTGTGTCTTCAAAGTAATAATTAACAAACTCAAACCCAGACAAACTCTCACCACTCTTTGTGGGAACAACTTATTTATTCAGATTGTAATACTGTCTACTTCCTTTTGGAAGACGTGGAAAAGATCAAATGGGATCAAATGTACGAATAATACTAAAAATTCAAATACTTAGGCAGAAATTCCCTCAACCTTTCCACAGGTATTAAAAAAATAAAATGTCAAAACTCATGAGGGACAGAAATCCAAAAGAAAAAAATCTGTTCTGAAAAGGAAGACATCCAACTCGCAGAAATGATGGTTCAGCGGACGGCAAGACGTCCTGGTCTTCCTCTAGATCCGGGCAGATCGTTAACTTTTCCAAGTTACAACTGAGTTGCTCTTTCCAGGCTTTTCGAAGCATCTTTAAGTTTTCCTACTAAGTCCTGAAAGATGTATGTCATGGCTCGTTTTTAGGATAAAACGCAAGAAAGAAGTATCCAAGCTTGAGAAAGATGCAAGAAAAGAGTCGGGAGACACTTTCTAAACAATTTAAAATTCAAGATTTTAAACCTCTGACAAACCACTATCAAAGTAAACTTTTCCTCTAAAATACCTCGTCTTCAAAAAGCTTGCCCTCAGATGTGAAATACAGTTTCTAACGAAATCTGAACACGCAAGGTTTACCAAAATTAAATTTCTCAAGTTATCTAACAAGGATAATGCTATATTCACATCTTTTGAAAGTTTAAAGTTCAATTAATGGTTACATTAAAACGACTCTGCAGGAGATTCCTTTGGAAAAAATCAATTTCATCAAAATTTCAAGAGATGTTCTTCATTTTTTTAAGTGCTAAGAAATAAATTCGTTGTCATGTCCATTAATCAATGTAATTTTGAATCTCCCCAGTGACTTACACAGGCAATATAAACAGTTTCAGAATTTTTGCAACTTGCCCCTTTATAAAAAGTCATTTAAAACCACTGTTTAAAAATAATGTTTTGAAAGTTTAATTAAATTTCTGAAATCAAAGAGAACATTTTTCAAAGCCAAGCTTTCTTTTCCTTTGTCTTACTGACTCAAACACATCACAAATAGAATTTACACTCAACACTACAAGTTTATTTTAATTGAAGGGAACAACAAACCAGACCAGTTCTCTATTAATATCTTAATTTCAAAAGCCTATTTTAATATATTGCTTTTGAAGCCCCCTTCCCAATAATTCCTTAACCAACCTTCATTATCTACTGACAGATGGTTAATTTTCTTTTGAACTTTCCATGAGCATAATTCGCAATTAAAAATCTGTAAGAAGATAGGCATATTCACAGATCCTAGTACTGTACCTGTAATTGTTCCAGTTGCAACTAAAACTAATCTCTGGGTGGGATCGGGAGTCAGTGTTCTAGGGAAGAAAAAAGTGCTGTTTATTTAAATCAAGGAAATTGAAAATTTCATTATACATAAATTTTTAGACAGGGCTTCTGTATAAATACCTCTACATTTAAGGTCACCAAATATGCAGGTCTGTACATCTTATCAAGTTGATTGGTCTAAAACAACACAACACAGAGATTTCAGTCTTTAGCTCTTTTTTTTTTTAAGTTCCCTAAATTGCCCTAGAGAACATTTGTTAAACTTTACCTTTATCTGATATTCCAAACGCCAAGAAACATCAGTTATATGTGGGAGAGATCTGCCTATACTGAAAGATATAATGATAATTTTGTACATAATAGCTACAGAAAAACTTTCAGTATTTGTTCTTTACCAACAATGGTGTCTACCACCTACTGCACCACACACACACAATTTTAATCCATTCTGAAATTAAAACACTGTTAAACTTTATTTCAAGTTCTGAATAGTAAAAGAGCATTTAAAAAATTATCTCAATAAACTTTAGCTTAACTTCAATTGTTCACTTGCCCTTTGGCCCCTTTTCTTTTGGTCTAGATCCCCGTTTTTTGTCCTGTTTTGTTTCACACCAGCACTCTCCATTCATACCTGCAAGTGAAAAGTGGCTCAGCTTGACACCTTATATAGTACCTACCTTCCCAGTAGGATTTCTAGGGAATTCCTATTATTCTGGTAGGAAAAAAAGAAAAAGAAAACATGTCTTTGCAAACAAGAGTAGAAGAAAAATAGTACTGTTAAGTTTTAAAAATTTAAGTAACCTGATATTCCGTCCAAAACAATTCTATTCTCTCGCTGTCAAATTTACAGTCTTCTAGATAAGTGCTAAAAAAAAAAAAAGCCAAAGTTTAGTCTCCATTTTAAAAGTGAAATTTGAATCATAAAGGTACTATTTTAAAACAAATGGATATTTAAATAAATCCTGTACCTTAGAGTTGATTTGTCAGCTCTTTGCTTTCCAGCCTCAGTATGTAAGTTGCAGCTGCTGCATGACAATGTTTTAAAACCACTGGGTCAATATGTTTCAAGTCTGGGTGATCTATAATAAAAGTAATTGCCAATGATGCCTGTGATAATAAATTCTTTATAGTCCTGTTTCTAAAAAGGTATTTTCATTTCATGAAGAACTCTAACAAGATAACAAGAAGAATTCAACTATAAGGACTAGAAATTTTAAGTAAATGAGATGAGCAATATGGTCAATGGCAAAACAGTGAAGAGCACATATCAATAATCCTGCTGTTACCTGGTCAAATTACCTTCATTTTATTTTACCTTAATACTTAAAAAAAAAGTCCTATTGTAAAATATATACAGTGGTCATTCTAAAGCTGGATGGAGTAAGTTGAGAGGAAAATAAGAAATATTTTATATGGTGTAAATTTAAAAATGAATAAACTTTCCTTCTAAAGATTAATTTTAGGGTAGGTAACTGGCTCCACGGACTTTAATACTTGGAGGTGGAGGAGAAGGAAAGAGTTCAAAATATTTTCAAGCTTCGATAGTCTTTTTTTTTTTTGGAGATTAACCCAGGTGGTGGTTACTATTTTCGTTTAAAGAACTTCCACTTTCATACTTTTTGTGCACATGTTTAGTTCGTGAAACTATAGGGGAAAAAAACACAAAAATTTGAATTGAGATATTTATAATTAAGAAAATCATTTAAAAGCGATCTATCTTTAAATATGCCTCCATCCATACTGACACCGCACTCCGCAGTGATCGGACCATTTAAAACAGATTTGCTTCCTGATAACTGATGCGGAACAAAACATTATACACCACATTTTAAGAGTCTGGGCGTGGAACCTGTGCAAAACATGTTGAACTAGAGTGTTGGAATGATCAGAGGAACTTGAGGTATTCTCTAAGCTGGAAAATGTCAACACTATTTGACCGAGTTATTTACTCTGGAAGCAGACCCTTTAAAACCTTAGCCAGCCTAGTACTGAAAGCTTGAATCGCAGGGAGCTGCCCTGATGAAGTCCAGTGTCAAACAGTCTCTGCCCTAGACCAGGGTGAAAACCTTAGATGTTTAGGCCACAAACAAGACTTGAACACCGGCTTTACAAAAGAACAAAGAGCCTCAGAGGGAAAATCAGACCAGGAAAGTGTAGCTGGCGGTGTGCAGGTGCCAAGTGAGGAGAGAACAATGATCTGGGTCCGCTGTGGGTTCTGGCAGAACCACATCCCCACACTCCGTCCGGAGCGAAGGGCAAAGCCCGAAGACTTCCTCTTCCCGGGGCTTTCCCCTTCTTGCTCGGTCTCGCTCTTCTTCTCCGAGCGCCCCTCCACCCAGGCCGATCCAGCTCAGAGCCGAGCGGCTTACCTAACACGGCCTCGTCCGCCTGGGCGTCCAGCAGACTCTGGAAAGCCGCCCGGAGGAGAAGCGTGAAGGTGTTGGAGTCGAAGGAGCCGGGATCGGCCAGCATCTGGAAGCCTTTCTGCACATACTCCGAGAGCTCCATTGTGAGCGCGCCGTGACCTTCGACACGCGCACCACGTGACACGCGCCGCGCGCTCAGCTGATGCGGCCGCGCGCGCACGCGGCTGGGGCGGCGGCGGCCGCGGCGGCGCGGGCTGCGAGCTTCCCCGCCTGGGGCCTCTCCGGCGGCCTCCCCGCCCGCGTCCCGGCCCGCGTCCCCGGCCGCCCGCCAGCCGCCGCCGCTTCCGTCTCGTCCTTCCTTCTGCTCCCGCCGCCGCCGCCGCCGCCGCCGCGCCTCAGCGCGAGGGGCGGCCCCAGCGCTTTGTGGACGCGCTCGGCGCTCACCTAGGACTGTCACCGGCTCCTGCGGGGCCCGCGGGAGCGCTCCCGAAAGACCCCCGCGGGTGGTGTTGACGGTGTCGGGATCCCGGTCCCCACCGGCCCCGAGAACTACTCCTTCCCCCTGCCCCGCTCAGCGCGAAAGCTGCGGGAAGCTCCAGTCTAAGGCAACTGGTTGGTTTTGGGTTTTGAGCTTTTTAACTCAACTGCTTAACCCCCTAGCACTGCCCTTATATGAATGAGACTTAGATGTTTAATTATAATTCTGGCTTATTTCTCCTTTTTCATTGTCATTTCTGGAATACGGCAATTGATTCCTTTCTGCGTGGGGGGGGGGGTGTAAACACACGTACACATTCATATAGTGCGCGCGTGTAAGTTCTGTATTTCGACAGTTGAGAGAATAGTACCTTATTTACGAACATATTGGACAAAATGATAAAAAATAGTAAGATGCAGCTGCAAATAAACACCTTTCCAAAAGCAACTGATACAAATTTTATGCTACTGTGCTCACATCTATGGGTCCTGTTTTAATTAGTCAAGCAGTCCTCAAATATTTATATCAGATAGTTATCTTAGTACAATACAGTTAAGAATGGCAAAATCTTTATTAGAAGTGAATGCCCATAATTTTGAAACTTTATATATTGTATAAAGTAACTTCCCCCTTTATAGTTATACGAAGTTGAAGAACAAGAATGATTCTTTTTAAAAAAGCACAACAAAGTAGGTTATGAGTTTTTTTGATCAAAAGAATTAAAAATTTTTTTGGGTGGAGAGGAGGGATAAGGAAGAAGGAAGATGTTTTAGTCTTCAGGAGGCATAATTTGAAACAGACTTAGCATGAAACACTTTTAAAGGCATAATTTAGGTGCTTATTTGAAAAACAAGTTCCTAATGAATACAGTCAACATTTAACCTTGCACCAATGGATAAAAAGCACCTGATTTCACAACAGAACGCAAATAGAATAATTTAGCATCAGTAAAGATTGAGTAACTACTCAGTTCTCCTTTGAAAGCATTGAAAGGCATGTGAACTAGCTTTCCGCTTTGGTCAGCCTATAGGAACAGTGAAGAATTTAAGTCTCCTTTGAGTCTTTATGAAACAAACACCTATTAATCATGTTCATCTTTCCTTCCAATCTCTCTTTTCTTTCTAAACTCCCTGTTTCTCATCAGTAGTAAAACATCAGTTGAAAAATGTCAAGATATCTGATTTGCATAAGGAATATTTTACAGGGCAGAGTTGTGTAAAAGTTAAACGTATTAACAACACCCAAGCTCATTATGTTTGTTACACATATATTTTATAACCTTGCATAACATTGATTGTTAATACTCTAAAAGAATTTGAGTTGATAACTGTAATCATAATTTGATGTCAAAAAAGAAGGCAGTAATGCTGAGCATAGATTTTTTAAAATGCTATTTTAAAAGAGGAAAGTAAATACAATTAAATGTGAGTTTCTTAGCATAAAAATTAGGAAATTCACAAGAATTGTTTCTGTAATAACTGTCACATTACTCTCTTGTATATATGTAAGCCCTTTCTTTTTTACAAGGCATTTGTCCTCTTCTGCCTGTAAGTATTTCTGTGTTAGGCCTAAGTGATGGGTCCATTTCCAGCTCACACCAAAACTTTCATGTAATGTTTTCTGATACTAGAAAAACTGAATTTTTCGCCTATAGCTACATTTATTTCAACTCCCTTTGAAGGAGGCACAGGATTAAGTGTGTGTTTGTAGATCATACATGTGTATCTTTAACAAGGAAGCCATTGAAATACATTGAAGTATAATCATTAAAAGGCATGATTACATAGATGTAGGTTCTCTTCTTTGTGGCAATAAAATCAGTATATTCTGTATTATTAGAAAAACTATATATGAACATGTTTTGAAGGTGTGGGGGGGGGGATACTATTTACAATTTTTACTTTGATCACTGAAAATGGTATTGGAGCTTTCACTAGACTTAAAAAATTCTACAGCCTTAAAGCCAATAGATTAAATTTGCTCTGAAAGAGCCTTTTAAAATAACAATTATATGCAGCTGAAAATTGCAAAATAGATGTTCAAAGATCGTGTTAATAATGTATTTTTCCTTTTACACAGCAAATATTAAGATAGACAATACTGATAAATTTGAGTTTCTTTTTGAGGCTCTACAAAGAATTAGAAAGTATCATTTAAAATAATGTTTTAGAATGTTTTAAAATACTGTATCCTTTGTGCTGGTTAGTTAATTTTTTTTTTTTAGAAGCCAATTTAATGTTGTCCTCTGCACATGAGTACAATTTAAATATGCTGGGGCATTTATAGGATCTGTGTGGTCACCTTTTCCCAGAGGCCTCCTTGGTACATTTGTTAGTTGCAGAAAACAATTTCTAGTATTTAATTTTTAGATTGTATAAATACTTTTGCTTTTGTGCAGAGAAAACTGAAGGAAAGTATTCTGTTAGATGAAAGAGTTCTTTGAACATCCACAGGGAGAAAAAAAAGCCAATATACTTAGATGCTCATGCATCCAAAGGTTTTTATTGGCATACATACTGTGTTCTAATGGGGTTCTATTTTATCCCTACCCATGGAATATCTCCTCATTTTCCAGAAAGAAGGATGTTAAAAATACTTAAATATTACACAAACACAAGAAACCATCTTCTTTCTCTACCCCCTCATGTGGGTTATTTGATGGTTAGTGATCTTAAAGCCTTGAGATAAATATTAATAAAAACAATTTATTATTTTAAAGTTATTTTAGCTACAAATGGACATTTGGGAGGAGTGATTAATTGAGATGCAAACAGTATATGAAAGTGTAAGTTAAAATTTCAGTCAAGTTTATAAAATCTACACACATTCTTTTATTAAATATCTTGGCAAGGTGTAGGTTGGGTCTTGGAATTTAAATGATCAAGTTTTTACACATTTATGACATCAGAGTTCAGTGATTTCAAATTTAGTCTTGTGGCACATGTCAAAAGACCACATCGAGCATTCAGAGGGGACAAGAAAGCTTTAATTTTCAAATTAAATATTTAATACAGTGTCTAAGAATTTATAAATTATCATTGCTACAATAATTAACATAGGCAAATACAACCTTTTCCTTCCCTTACATCATATAACCTGTCCTGTATTTGAGGATTGGAGTATAAAACTCAAATTCCTTTCAATGGAGCTTGTGCCTTAGTATGTGAGGGCAAGTGAAATGCTAGTCAAGTGAAATCCATTAAAGAAATTGGAACCATAGGAATGAAAATCAGTGCTATAGCATTCTCTAAAATGCTTATAAAATTCATGCTATGGTTTTGTACAAATATTTTGAATTTTCTCCCCAAAACTGTAATTCAAAACATTTAGACTAGTTAGTACAATTTCTATTTAATAATTTAATCATTTAGTGGTATTTTAAAATTTTCACTTTTCAGATAATTGCCTCAGGAAAATATCAAACTTTAAAATGTGATATAACAGTAATCAAAATTAAATATTTCAAATCTAAATTGTAATGGGTTACATAATCATACTACTAAGAAACTGAGTTTCTTAAATAGATTAGCATCAGAGTATTTCTTTTGATATTAAGAAATTATGAGTTTGTTAAACTTCGCAAATAGGAAAGTCTATAGTCAAGATATTGTTTAATAAGGAAAATAGTCTTGAATTTCTAAAGTAAAATTTGGGACTTATCTTTGAGTGTCCTGCCTTGATTTTGTTAGCTTCTTGAGTCAGAATGAGATAATTCTATAATATTAAAGGGATGTACATAATAATCAAATGATAATTTTTGATGTTAAATCTTTGTATCTTAACAGTCTATAAGTTTCAAAGGATTTTCTGCATATTGGAAAAGTCATGTCTACTCTTCAGGGCTTCTGTTAGGAAGTTTAATCCCTTATTGTGAAGCCAAGCAACTAAAGTCACATGGGAATATCTGACTCTCACTGACTAAAATCATGAAATCTTCAGCTAGGAAGAAATGGGGAATGGGTTTTTAAAAGGAAATGAAAATTTTAAAATGCTGTTTGGCAAGGGATGCAGACAAAATTTAATTTAAAGGTAAGGAAATAAGAAACAAGGAAGGCAATCATAGTTCACAGTGTATTTCATGAGAAAAGAGCAGGTTGAATTATGTGTCTTAGAATTTCTGTACACAGATAAAAACTATCTACTTTTAAATTCAGTAAGTGATTGAAATGATGACAAAGTATCTTTTTGTGTGGGTTATAATAAGCAAGTTTACTCCTTGTCACATATTTACTTCACCAGTGAAGTGATATGAAAATTAGAAGCTGGCCAATCATCCAGTAAGCTCTGTCAAATATTTAGATAATAAACAATTCCCCCCTCAGCAGCAGGTTGGTTTTATTCCCAACTTCAATTATAAAGATCACCACTTTGATTTCCTACTTCATTGATCTGGTATCAGCCAGAATGACCCATGAGTTAGCTAGAGTTGAATGAAAGTGAAGCATGGGCATGTTGAAACAAGTTTACTTTGATGAATATGTCTGATTAATCCTTCCATATACATACAGACTGTCCTTTAAATTGTTAGTATGCTTTTAAAGAGAGAGGGAGAGAGAGATTGAATATTTCTTAAAAGAAGGAAGGGAAGAAGAGAGGAAAAAAGGGAGGGAGGGAGGAAATTTTTTTCCCTTGAAGAGAAGAAATGGCACAGAAAACATATTTACTCTTTTTTTCTCTGACACAGTACATTATAGCAAGATTCTCTTAGCTCCACTGAATTCAACTAAGTCTCACAGTCGTGTTCAAAATGGAAAAAAAGACCTGTCATGTCCAGAACCTAACCAGTTTTAAGATGGCTTATACTTACTCTAGAACAACAGAAACTATCTAACAGATTCCCTTCCTTTCTGGTCCTGGTTTTGGAATCTTTATTGTAACACTGTATTTTCTCAGACCTCAGAAACTGAAGTTTTGACCAGATCAATGAATTCCAACAACAGAAAAGGAACAAATGGACTTACTCAAAGGAATATTATTGTGTAAATAAAGCCAGTATTTTTTAAAAGTTCGTATTTTGAGATCATGCTTTTTATATATTAAAATTTGAAATTTAAGTAATACACAAACTTATACTCATTCTGTTTAAAGGAGTATCATTTAAAAAAAGGAAACGATAAATAAAAGAAGTATTTTGTAGACTATATTCAGGTAACAATCATCTGTACTGCTTATAAAATGAAAAATCTCACCATCTTTTATCAGATGAATTATTTTAGAAGTTATGTGTATAATATAAGAATGTGTGATCTGAATTAAATACATTGCAGACACAGGAACAAAATATGCTTTTAACTCATTTAAAGTAAACACTTAAACAAAATAATGTTAAGAGTCATTACTTGGTAAAAAAAAGTCTTGCATGAAAGAGCTTTAATAGTTTGAAAGATATATGATATTTTAAATAATACTGGATAAGAATTTAACATTTTAATTATGGTTTTTTTGAATGGCATTTTCAAGAGAATACATATTTTTATTTCCCTTGTCAAAATAAAATATAGACTTGAAACAAGTTTATAAGAAGTTCAGTCTAAAAATATTAAAAAAAATTTTTAGAATAATTGTGTTCAATTCTCTTACATTTTTTGCATATATTGCATATTCTGAAGCTTTGCTTTATTAATTTATTTTTAATTAAAGTGTAATTGACTTATACTGTTATATCAATTTTGATGTACAGTATAGTGATTTGATATTTTTATATATTATAAAATGATCATCTTGGTAAGTCATTACCATATGGCATTTTCAAGAGAATACATATTTTTATTTCCCTTGTCAAAATAAAATATAGACTTGAAACAAGTTTATAAGAAGTTCAGTCTAAAAATATTAAAAAAAATTTTTAGAATAATTGTGTTCAATTCTCTTACATTTTTTGCATATATTGCATATTCTGAAGCTTTGCTTTATTAATTTATTTTTAATTAAAGTGTAATTGACTTATACTGTTATATCAATTTTGATGTACAGTATAGTGATTTGATATTTTTATATATTATAAAATGATCATCTTGGTAAGTCATTACCATCTGTCCCCATACAAAGTTATTACAATATTTATTACTATATTCTCTGTAATATATATTACATCCTGATAATTCATTTATTTTATAATTGGAAGTTGTACTTACTCTCTCACCAATTTCATTCATCCCTATCCAATCTCTTTCTTTGCCTCTGGTAAGAAAATACTTTAAAGAGTTGATACATAACTGATTTTTACACCATAGTAAATGCTCAGAAAGTAATTTTATAGACTGTTGTGAAAACAAGTACCTATGAAATAGGTGAAAATTTCCATTTTTTTTCTCCCTAAACATTTGATTATTAAGGCTAAAACATAACCACAGTTGTCCTAACTCTTTCAAGTGTTATTTTCAAAATTACATTTCTTTGTGTAAGCATTCTAACCTGTGTTTTATGGAAACTTTCCGTAAATGGGGAGCAAGATTTATAAAGTCATTTTAATGTCATAAAATATCAAGAAAATAATGAGTGGCAACAGGGTAAAAGGGAGAATTGTATTAATACAGTCAATTCAGTCCATGTTATTAGAAACTTGGATTTGTGTTACTAGTATCTGGGTAATTACTCAACATTTTATTTTGTGCTAAAGTAAATAGGACTGGATCATTTGGAGCAACGGCATTCTAAATCAAAATTAATCAGATAATTGGCAAGTTTTATTTGACTTGCAGTGTTCTATAAATTATAGACCAAGAAATGAGGAGAAATTTGGCAAAGAATAATAATGTCGATGGAAATACATGGGCAAATGAGGCCTAAGGAAACTTGGAATTTTCATATGCTTTTCTTAAAATCTGAAGGTGATAGAAGATTTTTAATGAGGCCCAATTATAATATATAGGTGAGTAGTGATGGACAGAGAGTTAAGAAAACTTGTTTTTGTTAAAATATTAATTGAATTAAAATATTTGTGAATTGAAATAAAGAATTTTTTATAAGATCAATGGTATCAATAAGGAGATGCACATTTGTTTTATAAATTTCTGTATAAAGAACATAGAGAGTATTCAATCTACAAAGGACTCTTTCTTTAACAGTGTATGTGGAAATATTGATTTTACATATGCCAATTATAATAGAAGGAAAATAATATTTTACTGTGCATGTTATAATTTTGAGGTTTGCCTTAAATTGCTTTTATAACAGGGTGGACATTAATAAAAATTTAAAATACAGAGAGTTGTGAGACATTTTCACCAATGATTAATGTGTTTTAGAAACCTAAAAGCATTTTCAAACTAATACTTTTTAATTTATTTATATTTCATTTTGGTTATTCTGTTTCTAAAAGTTGCTATGATCAATATTCAACTGTTTGTACAGACTATGACATTCTATGGTGACTAATCTTCAAGGTGAGTCATAATGATAGTCTCTTATATTAAAATCAAGAGTGACTGTAGGAAAATAGTCATTTTGCAAGCAAACATCCTGTCAAGTAATGGCCAAGGTAGCAGGGAGCCTATGTCATAAAGTAACAGACTTAGACCTTTACTTATGCCTTAATTATCTGTCCGTTGATATAAATGGTATAAAGACAAGTTAATTGTGTTTGTCTTAAGCTTTTTCTCTTAGCTTCCCTTTATTTTATTAAAGTTTTAGAAAACTGTGTAAACAGAAAGACTTGGTTACAATTCCCAAAATGATAAAGGGGTGGGGGGGAACTTTACATTAAACTGTTAACACAATCTCCTGCATAGCTTTACATTATGCAAAAAATTTAAGTGATCACTTGATCATTCCAGCTAAATACAATAATCAAAGAGTAGATAATGCTGCTTTGTGTAATAATACTGCACCATTCTTTGAATGAAAAAAAAAATTGTTACTCTTTTCTCGTTCCTTCAGGATGTCTGAATAATTAGATGAATGATATTTTGGAAATGTAAGAGTTTAAATGGCAAATTTAGGATTAGAATTTATCCATGATTTCATGTTGAATGCCAATTTTTCAAATAATATACTTGATTAGGATAAGATTTATTGAAAGGAATATAAAAAAATCTTTTGTGGAGTATTTATGCAGAGATATATTCTGGATAAATAGGGAGATTTTCATAACTCTGCTTTAAAAGTTTATTTTTATCTTAATTGTAAGGATCACTATAAGGTTATATAAATAAGTTACAGTGCCTTCTTAAAGTATACTGAAGCTCATGGAATTTAAACCTTTACATTTTTTACTTTTTTAATTTTTTACTTTGCTCTCCTTTTATAAGAAGAGTTCTTTTATTAGACAAGTACCTGGTACATAACAGATAGTAAAGAATATTTATTGAATGAATGAAGGCAGTATAGAGCATGGAGTCAGAGGAAATTGGGTTCAGATCCCTCTCCCAACTTCTAGTTCTATGACCTTGGACTTACACTCAAAGTCTCATTTTTCTCAAATGTATAATGGAAGGAGTAATGGCATCTCTTTCATATGGCTCTTGAAAAGAGTTCAGAGCCTAAGTATGTGCAAAGCATTCAGAGCCCAGCCTTACCATGTGTTCCATGCATGCAATTATAACCCAATATTGTAGTTCTGTAATTCTGAATTTTGTTTTCACTGGCACAGATATTTTTTCCATGCAGATTTACAGCTGTTGTGCACATGATATAACCATTTGAAGACCCCAAGCACGTAAGCCCCTACTTAGAAAATTAAATAAAAACCTTCTGGGCTGCCTACCACTTCTTTACAGTGAATCTGACAGAGCTCTTTTAATAGCAACAGTCAAGATACCCGCAAAGACCTTGATGACAATAATTATCTTACCCTTCATTTCTTGGCTTCCCAGGAATCTCAGAATCCAGGCCAGCATCCATTGTGGTCAGCCAGCCTCTAAACATCTCCCTCTTAAGAAGGCCTCTTGGGGCCTTCCTTCTCTTTCCTCTGATTTTTACCCTAGTTTTTCTTGATCCATTTATTTTCTTTGTTACCAACTCATTAGAAAATGTCCAGGAGCAAAGTCAAGATGTCTTCATGTTTTCCTCTGGAACACCTCTCATTTATTTTTATTTTAACTTAAGGATCACTATAAAATTATATATGTTACACTGCCTTCTTAAAGTATATTGAAGTTTATAGGATCTAAACCTTGATTGTTGTTACAGCAACTGTCAGGGAGTTACCATCTCATCCTCTAGTTAGAGTAATCCATGACTTGTGGTCCTTTGGCTCTGCTTGGACTATCTTTGCATAAGCCACATGCTTCCTAAGGCATTGAGAAGATAAAGTAAATTTAAAACAATAAGAAAAAAAAGAAACCTTGCCTACCGTGGAATGGAGGACACACAGTTTGGAATATGGAGGTTTGAACTCTACAACTCCAAGGTTTGTGTGTGTGTGAGCCGCTCAGTGATCTCCAACTCTTTGCGACCCCATGGACTGTAGGCTGTCAGGCTCCTCTGACCTTGGGGATTCTCCAGGCAAGAATACTGGAATGAGTTGCCATGCCCTTCTTTAGGTGATATTCCCAAACCAAAGATTGAATCCAGGTCTCACACAATGCAGGCAGATTCTTTACCATTTGAGCTACTCAGGACTCCAAGGTATTGAACAATTTAATGAGTTTTAGCAAATGTACAGTCATGAAACCAAACCACACTCATTAAACATAATTGGCATAATCCCAACAATTTCCTATCTTCCCCTTTGCAGTCATTATACTTGCCTCACCCCTGATTCCAGGCAACCATTGATTTACTTTGTCTCACTATAGTTTCGTCTTCTCTAAAATGTCTTCCAAATAGAATCCTTCAGTATGCAGTTTTTGTGTTTGGCTTTTCTTTTGATTATATTCTTTGCAGCCAAAGATGGGGAAGCTCTATATAACCATCAAAAACAAGACTGGGAGCTAACTGTGGCTCAGATCATGAACTCCTTATTGCCATATTCAAACTTAAATTGAAGAAAGTAGGGAAAACCACTAGAGCATTCAGGTATGACCTAAATCAAATCCCTTATGATTATACAGTGGAAGTGAGAAATAAGGGACTAGGTCTGATAGATAAAGTGCCTGATGAACTATGGACGGAGGTTCAAGACATTGTACAGGAGAACAGAGATCAAGACCATCCCCATGGAAAAGAAATGCAAAAAAGCAAAATGGCTGTCTGGGGAGGCCTTACAAATAACTGAAAAGAAGAGAAGTGAAAAGCAAAGGAGAAAAGGAAAGATATAAGCATCTGAATGCAGAGTTCCAAAGAATAGCAAGAAGAGATAAGAAAGCCTTCCTCAGTGATCAATGCAAAGAAATAGAGGAAAACAACAGAATGGGAAAGACTAGAGATCTCTTCAAGAAAATCAGAGATACCAAGAGAACATTTCATGCAAAGATGGGCTCAATAAAGGACAGAAATGGTCTGGACCTAAAAGAAGCAGAAGATATTAAGAAGAGGTGGCAAGAATACACAGAACTATACAAAAAAGATCTTCATGACCCAGATAATCACGATGGTGTGATCACTCACCTAGAGTCAGACATCCTGGAATGCAAAGTCAAGTGGGCCTTAGAAAGCACCATTATGAACAAAGTGGAGGTGATGGAATTCCAGTTGAGCTATTTCAAATCCTGAAAGATGATGCTGTGAAAGTGCTGCACTCAATATGCCAGCAAACTTGGAAAACTCAGCAGTGGCCACAGGACTGGAAAAGGTCAGTTTTCATTCCAATCCCAAAGAAAGGCAATGCCAAAGAATACTCAAACTACCACACAATTGCACTCATCTCACATGCTAGTAAAGTAATGCTCAAAATTCTCCAAGCCAAGCTTCAGCAATACGTGAACTGTGAACTTCC
>SJXQ01012463.1:31191-115643 GCA_006408695.1 Aepyceros melampus | reverse complement strand
TTGATGAAAGTGAAAGAGGAGAGTGAAAAAGTTGGCTTAAAGCTCAACATTGAGAAAACGAAGATCATGGCATCTGGTCCCATCACTTCATGGCAAATAGATGGGGCAACAGTGGAAACAGTGTCAGACTTTATTTTGGGGGGCTCCAAAATCACTGCAGATGGTGACTGCAGCCATGAAATTAAAAGATGCTTACTCCTTGGAAGGAAAGTTATGACCAACCTAGGCAGCATATTAAAAAGCAGAGACATTATTTTGCCAACAAAGGTCTGTCTAGTCAAGGTTATGGTTTTTCCAGTGGTCATGTATGGATGTGAGAGTTGGACTGTGAAGAAAGCTGAGCACCAAAGAATTGGTGCTTTTGAACTGTGGTGTTGGAGAAGACTCTTGAGAGTCCCTTGGACTGCAAGGAGATCCAACCAGTCCGTCCTAAAGAAGACCAGTCCTGGGTGTTCATTGGAAGGAATAATGCTGAAGCTGAAAGTCCAATACTTTGGCCACCTCAAGAGAAGAGTTGACTGATTGGAAAAGACCCTGATGCTGGGAGGGATTGGGGGCAGGAGGAGAAGGGGACGACCGAGGATGAGATGGCTGGATGGCATCACGGACTCAATGGATGTGAGTCTGAGTGAACTCTGGGAGTTGGTGATGGACCGGGAGGCTTGGCGTGCTGCGATTTATGGGGTCGCAAAGAGTCGGACACGACTGAGCGACTGAACTGAACTGAACTGATAATATTTTTGGATGCACCTATGTTGATGTGTGTATCAATAGTTCTTTCCTTCTTATTGTCAAATAATATTCTGTTGTATGGATATACCACAGTCTGTTTATTCAGTCACCAACTGGTGGACATTTAGATTGTTTCTAGTTTTCGCTGATTATAAATAAAGCCTCTATAGAGATTTGTGGGCTAATTTTGTATAGACATGTGCTTTATTTCTCTGAAATAAATACCAAGGTGTGGGACTTTGATATGGGTATGTTTAAGTTTACACTGATTGATTTTTACATTTTTGAAACTAAGTTGCATTTGTGGTATAAATTCATCAAGACTTATTTGGTCTTGATGTATTATCCCCTTTATATATTGCTGAGTATGATTTGCTAATATTTGTTGAGAGTTTTTTGTGTATGTTCATGAGACATACTGGTCTTTAGTTTTCTTTTTTCTAATAGTTATTCTCCTTTTGATATTAGGGTAATGCTGACTTCCTTCCTCTTTTATTTCCTGGAAAAGTTTGTGTAGAATTAGTATTATTTTTTTCCATAAATATTTAGTAGAATTCACCAGGGAAGCCATCTGGGCCTCCAGTTACCTTTGTTTTAAGGTCTCTAGCTATACATTTATTTTTCAAAGGGATATAATACTATTCAGTTTATCTATTTTGTGTGTGTGAGAAAATATCCACTTGTCTGTTCATTTTCTTCATATTGTTCTTCAAAGATCAAAAGATTTGACATTAATTATGGTACTTAATGGACCTCCTTGGTGGCTCAGATGGTAAAGAGTCTGCCTGCAGTGAAGGAGATCCAGGTTCAATCCCTGAGTTTGGAAGATCCCCTGGAGAAGAGAATGTCTACCCACTCCAGTATTTTGCCTGGTGAATCCCATGGACAGAGGAGCCTGGCAGGTCATATAGTCCATGGGATCACAAAGAATTGGGCATGACTGAGTGACTAACACTTTCATTGTTTCATAGTACTTAGCACAATAGACAAGAGCAAGCAATCGTAAGTTCTTAATCAGCACAGAACAATGAGACATCAGGAAGCTAAGTAGGATTCAGACAGGATCCAAGAAAGAAACGGGTTAAGGAAACTATCTAGCAGATACGAGTCAGGAAGAGAGAGTGGCAGTGAAAACAAGGAAGAAAGGAGCACTTGAAAGTCACTTTAAAGAAGGAGTTGACAGAACTTAGTCATATCTGGAAGTAGGTAAAGAGGGAGAGGGACACTCGAAAATGAACCCAAGATTCTATCTGAAGGGATGAGATGGTCAAGAGTGCAGACAGACATGACTTGAAGGAAAGGGTAGCCCTTTTAGAGTTGAGATAATGCTTCATCTAGGGGTACAGTGAGTGTGAAGTGAGTTGCTGTGGGAACTGACAGCAAAAATAGTATGAGAAGTAGGACAGTAGAAACAATTTTTGGATTAGTGAGGTCAGTTCAGTTCAGTTCAGTCGCTCAGTCGTGTCCGACTCTTTGCGACCCCATGAATCGCAGCACGCCAGGCCTCCCTGTCCATCACCAACTCCCGGAGTTCACTCAGACTCACGTCCATTGAGTCCGTGATGCCATCCAGCCATCTCATCCTCGGTCGTCCCCTTCTCCTCCTGCCCCCAATCCGTCCCAGCATCAGGGTCTTTTCCAATGAGTCAATTCCGCATAAGGTGGCCAAAGTACTGGAGCTTCAGCTTCAGCATCATTCCTTCCAAAGAAATCCCAGGGCTGATCTCCTTCAGAATGGACTGGTTGGATCTCCTTGCAGTCCAAGGGACTCTCAAGAGTCTTCTCCAACACCACAGTTCAAAAGCATCAATTCTTCGGTGCTCAGCCTTCTTCACAGTCCAACTCTCACATCCATACATGACCACATGTTAGTGTGACCATATTTAGGAGGTCAGGGTTCCTCAAAAGGAATAGAGAATCAGAGAGTGTTGCCATATACAACATTAGTTGCTCAGTTAAATGAGAATTAAAAAAACACTTTTATATGCATTTCTTTATTTGGCTGTGCCCAGGTCTTAGTTGTGGCACATGGGACCCTTAGTTGTGGCATGCAAATTCTTATTTTTGGTCAGCTGTGCCATGTGGGTGGGCTTCCCTGGTAGCTCAGCTGGTAAAGAATCTGCCTGCAATGCAAGAGATCCCAGTTCAATTCCTGAGTCAGGAAGATCCCCTGGAGAAGGGATAGGCTACCCATTGCAGTATTCTTGGGCTTCTGTAGTAGCTTAGATGGTAAAGAATCTGCCTGCAATGCAGGAGACCTGGGTTTGATCCCTGAGCTGTGGACTCTAGTTCCCAGATCATGAATGGAACCTGGGCCCCCTGCATTGGGATCATGGAGTCTTAGCCACTAGACCACTATGGAAGTCCCAAATGAGAATAAGGAATGAGTTGGGTGGTTTTTTTTTTTTTTTTAATATGTTTGCCATACAAAGCCTCACAACACTTCCAGGTAAGTACCATTATTTCCTTTTTACAAATAAGGAACCTAAAGCTAACAGGGTTTTACTTGAGGTAATATAGTATATTGGTTTGATAATGTTTTAACTAAACTGTAATTATTTTCCCCCAAGTTTCTGTACTTGTATTTGTTGTTTAGTCACTAAGTCATGTCTGATTCTTTCTGGACCACATGGACTGGAGCCCTCGAGGCTCCTCTGTCCATGGACTTCTCCAGGCAGTGCTGGAGTGGGTTGCCATTTCCTTCTCCAGAGGATCTTCCTGACCTAAGGATCGAACCCATACCTCCTGCATTGGCAAATGGATTCTTTACCACTGAGACACCTGGGAAGTTCTGCACTTGCGTGGTTCCTGTCTAAAGTTGGCTCTGGAGAAATCTGTATAAGATTTGAAGTGAAGCAGCAGCCATCACCCTCAAAGCAAGCTGTCGCCGATGTCCTTGGTGGCTCATCTTTCATCTTGAAGCTCAATAGCTCCCTCAGTGCCCATCAGTCTCCTTCAGATGCTCTTGACCCCGGGCAAGAATTAGGCGCAGCAAGAGACACGGTGTGGAGGCAATACGCTGTGTTACCCTAGCCAGGCGTGCCTGCTTCCCACCACTTGGCGGTCAGCTTTCCTTCCTGACTACCCGCCTTGCCACTCTGCAGGCAGGTGACTTTGGGGCCACCAGCCGAGGAGTTGGGCTTCAGGAGAGCCTTTCATCAGCTTCCATTCATGTTCCAAGGTTAGCAATTTTATCTGATCCTCCAACTATCCCCCTCCTTCACAGACCTTTGCTATCACATCTTCCCCCACATTTGTGTAATATCTACTCCCTGTAATGAACCCCTTAGTCCATATCAGTCCTAAGAGGTCCTGCCTCCCAGACTGAATGATTAACCAGTTAGGTACACATCAAAAGCAAGTTGCTGAGGAGCTTCTCAAGCCCAAGTCTGTCTGACTCTTCACATTTAAAAGAGCAATTAAGATTTTTATTTGGATGATACTCATTATAAAGCTCAGTTTATTGTTATAGATGGCATAACTGGTTAATTGTTACCATGTTGAAATCAGGTTTCCCAGCAATTTGAACATATTTTATGTTTCCTAACATTTTTGTTGTTGTTCTTTAACATTTTATTTTATTTTTACTTCTCACATTTGGGCACAATGTGTAGGACCCACACATGTAGGACTTTAGTTCCCTGAACAGAGATCAAACCTGGGCCCCCTGCAGTGGCAGCACAGAGTCCTAACCATTGGGACCACCAGGAAATTCCCCTAACATTTCATTTGAGTTACAGCTGTTGCGTATAGGTCACCTCTAGTACTGAGTGATAAAACTCTTCAAGGACCACATAAAACTTTCTCCTTATTTTTCAGCAGTTATTTTGCAAGTAGCAGGTACTCAATAAATGCTTTTGACTTTTAATAGAGTAGCTAAATTCCTCAAAAGTAGGCACACTAGTACCATGTCAAAATATAAACATGCATTAGGGACACTGGGTGTATGCTATAAGATATGGAAGAGATGTTGTCGCTAAATCAGGACATATAAAAAGAAGAACAGTTTTGAACAGAAATTGAACTACTGTTCAAAGCATTGGAATGTTCTTGTTACAAGCTGAGGCTTAGCTTCAGAATGAAAGACAGAGTCTTGCCCTCTCTTTGACATTGTAGTCTCATTGTAGAGAATTTTGTTACATGTTACTGCAAAGATACTGTCCTGTTACAGCTCTCTAGGAAAAATATGTTTTGTTAAATTTCTCTGCTATTTACAAGTAATCATTATAAACATGACACACTTTTAAGTGTAGTTTGTATTAACATTTTTCCATCAGTTAAATTTTAGACAATCAAATTCTAGACAACAAAATAATAAATCCAGCCTCAATTTGTGGTGTTTGTCAATTTCCATGGTGTAAATACTGATGGTTGATGTCCAAGCTTCCAGTGTGATGTCACCGAACATGAAATCAGGAAGAAATGTGCTAGAAATGTAAGACAGTGTATTACTTTGTTTTATAGATGGTTTATTTAATTGTGAGTTTATATTATATAATTTAATATTCAACATTACATTTCATGACTGGCTTACAAAATTCCTGAAACTTTAGTGATTACCTTTTACAAGCAGGGACACCTGACTCCAGCACACTACTACTTGGTGGCCACTCAGCCAGAAAACAGCACTGCTCCACAGAAGCTAGCACTGCACGCAGAATAGCTCATGGCACACAGCGCAGCTGGGCACAGATCCTGTCACTGGGTGGGCACAGGAGGGTCCTGCTGGAACTAGTGCTCATTGTTGGTGGAGGAAGGAGCCACCAGCTGGCATCTGTCACCAGAGCACCACACCCCTTGCGTCTTTTGTGTTGCTGATTCCCAGGACTTTGAACTGGTAGATGCATCTGACTGACAGCTCTCACTTAGTTCAGTTCAGGTCAGTCGCTCAGTCGTGTCCAACTGTACGTGACCTCGTGGACTGCAGCACTAAGCTCTCACTTAGGTGAAAAAAAAGTGTTTCTCATTTTCATGTCTCATAAAGTGAGGGGTTCTAGAAATATGGAGAAAGAGTCCAGATAGTTGGTGACAAAAATGAGTAATAAGCATCTGCTCAGTTCTATATTTCACCTGATTGGCTGTGGGAAAATTGGTTGCTGGTTTGCTGTATCCCATGAGAAAGCACAGCAGTCTATCTAGAATATGTGTCATTATTCCACCATTCCATAAGGCCAGCTACTTCTGAGTGATGCATAAGTGAATTCCATGGGTACCAGCTCAGTGTCCTGGGCTTCCCTGGTGGGAAGAATCTGCCTGTAATGCAGGAGACCTGAGTTCGATCACTGGGTCAGAAAGATCCTCTGGAGAAGGGAATGGCAACCAATTCCAATATTCTTGCCTAGAGAATTTCCCATAAGGCCAGTTACTTTTGGGTGATGCATAAGTGAATTCCATGTATATCAGCTCACTGTAATACTTCTCTTAAGTTTTTGTTTGAATTAAATTTTTTATAATATGCTGTCTTTTGCAAACATGTATCAGCTTCACTGACTATATAGGTGACTTAAGTGGTGATGTGAAAAGAATCCTGTCTTTGCATCTGATAGGTTTGTTATGAAAATCTTAATCTCTGTGACCCCTCAGGTATGGGGCTTGCTTTTTGGTGACTTGTTGGTATAGGGGGATACACAGGAAATGCTCCAAGGGGTCTGATTGTGGCCCTTCCTACTGTCATAGCTCTTGCTGTTACTATGACAAGGAGTCATTGTTTCAGTCTTTCACTTCATCTATTCCTTAGGCTCTTAGCAACAGATGAGTGAAATCAGAGTCCTACTGGGCCTACAGAGATGAACACAGATCAAAACTTTATTTCTCATTTTTGTTTATTCAGTAACTACAGCGCAGGTGTCTGTCCTGTGAAAGATATCGTTCTGGCTTCTTGGGACACAGCAAGGAACAAAACAGACAGAAAGCCCTGTCTTCCTGGAGTTTATGTTCTAAAAGAAGGTAACAATAAAATTAACTAACTAAATAATTAGAACTTTAGATGGCAATAAATTCTATGGAGCAAAACATCAGTCAAGGAAAGCAGATAGGGAGGTGTTTGTACTTTTAAATAGGGTGCTCAGAGAAGGCTATATTTCTGCTAAGATTAAAGGCAGCAAGGGAATAATCTCTAATCTGTAAACCAGTTTCATTCAGGAATGAATTAGTTTTTAGCCAGTTTCCAATAATCCCCCCAAAACATCTAGGTATTTGCCTCTACAATGTACTCTTCCCCTGAACAATGACCTTCAGGTACTATTGGGGAAACCCAGAAGGAAGATTCACAGTACCTATGTGTGTTGTTGTGATAGGATTTTCCTCCAGAGGTCCCCACTCCTCGTTCAGTGCAGATTCTCGGGGTCACTGAACCAACTCAGGTTCAGAAATCAGGTGAATGGCTCTGAATCCCCAATGCCAAGGCTCAGAGCAAATGTCATTCACCAGACTCATTAGTTGTTGGTTATTTCATCAAATAGTCCTTTAAAGGGCTGACCATCAATTTTGGTTCATGGGACTGAATATTGAAATAGCTGCTAACAAAGATTCCTGTAGGCTTCTCTTTTTACCACTCCCATTCTACTGCCACACACACCTTGCCCTGGTGACACCGCTGTGGGACCTTGGAACGCCCATTGCAAGTTCACTGGGGATTGAACCATTTCAACTAACACATCCCCAGGCTACACTGAATAGCCAGTACAATGTCTATGTGCTTGTTCTTCAGTGTTGGTACCCCCTTCACCAAGGAGTGTCTCTGGACCCTCTAAGGGTACACAGTTGGGAGTTGGGGGAGCAGCCTCTCCCTAATGGATCCACTCAAACATTTTATGTCTCTGCTTTTAGTATTGTTTCTTTGACATTATATCAAGAAATTTCTGGCATCTCAACTTTATTCAGCCAGGTTTCAGTCAACCAACTGGGCAAAGCATTAGACCCAATCCTAGCTGCTGGCATTCACACACCCAATAAATTCAGTCTGACCTAAAATCCTGTCCCTTAGTCTTAGCCTAACTCCTCAGAATCAGTTTCCAAAGTTCACAAATATAAATTAGCATAATTTTACAATTCTTCTGATATGTAGTCATTATCTCTTTTACTAGATTTTGTTATTATCACATATCTCCTCCAAGGCATGCTAGGGTATATATAATACGTACTATTATATACTATATGTATTCTATATACTAATATATGCATTTCATATACTCTCCAACATATGTAGTTACTTATATATATATTTAGACCCTTCCCTGTGGCACAGTGGTAAAGAATCTGCCTGCCAATGTGTATATATATATGTATATAATATGTTTACATAACTAGATATATTTACATAGGTATAAATGTGTGTGGTTATTAATATATATGTAAGTGTACATAGTTGTATATATATATACACACACATACACATATAACCACATGTATATGTAACTATATATATATATAGATAGAAAAGAGACAGACAATGATGGGTGGTGAAGGTAAGGTATGAGGAAATATTTCTCACCAGATCAAGTCTTTACAGAGTTTTCAAGCAAGGCCAGCAGAATCTTATCTGCTGTAATTAGCAAGGGAAACTCCATGGGGTTGGAGTTTCAGTATATACTGAGTCTAATCCTCCCATGTATTCATACTCCAGTCCTCAAGTCCTACAATTGCTTATTCAGAGCCTTAACTTGAATATGACCAATCTGGTGGGGTTGGTACTTCACCTGATACTGAAATTAGATAACTCACAAGATCTAAGTGGATGTTCAATTTTCAGTAATCTCAGCATTTATTTTGAGGTCTGTCAGCACTGCTACACAATATATAAGAGATTCTTTAAGAATAATCATAGAAAGTCCCTGTTTGAGTCCTTGATAAAGTCCATTTTCTTTCTTTAAGCTCTTCCATACCATTGGAAGCACCAGTTCTACCCTGCAGTCTTTGAATTCATCATATCTTTGAATTCTTCAACATCCCATGCTGTATTTTGGGGAAAAGCCCTGGATTTCTCAGTGCCTCGTATGAAATATAATAGCACTTCATGCCGGTGGCCATAGTTAATTGCACTATGTATTACCAAAGTTCCATCCTTCAAAACTGCTTGGTTGTTTACTCCATTCAGCCCCAACCTGGCCAGGCCAGGTTCCCAATCACTCTAGTTTTTCTGTCCCCTACCCCGAGAGCACTGCAAAAACGCCAACAAATTCATATATGTCTATCTTTGTGTTAGTTGCTCAGTCGTGTCCTACTGTCTGCGACCCCATGGACTGTAGCCTGCCAGGCTCCTCTGTCCATGGAATTCTCCAGGCAAGCATACTGGAGGAGGTAGCAATTCCCTTCCCCAGGGGACCTTCCTGACCCAGGAATTCAACCTGGGTCTCCCTCATTGCAGGCAGATTCTTTACCGTCTGGACCAATAAGACTCTGTTTATGTCATGGCTCTTCTATTATAACTTTGCACATGCAGCCATGTTGCAAGAAATTGAATCACAAGGATAAATAATTTTATATCATTTCTATTTTTGATTTGTAGTGGTTAAGAGCACTGGCTTTGGCTACTAGATCTATAGTACACTTTTATGGCCTTGGTTAAAGTACTCAGCTTCTTTAAGACTCAGTTTCTCCATCTGTAAAAATAGGGATAATGATATTTTATCTCATTGTTGGGTGATACTGTCTATGAAGTTCTCAGTGGCACATATTAAACTCCAAGTTTCTGTTTCTTAAGTGAATCTCATGAGGATTTGGAAAGCACTCAGTTTCATCCGGAAGACATTTACAAATGATCAGAAAACGCCTCAGTCTAATCTCACCCATTATCAACAACACAATTAACAAGCAACACACAAATGGCATCAGTGCTATGGAGAGTGTCAGTGTGGAATTCAGAGATCCACTAGAATGCTCCTTATGTGGAAGTACTATGTCTTGGTTACCACTCTGTCTCCACATACCACCGCACCTCACAGAGGGCATGGCTGGAATCAGGCACTAAACAAATATTCATTGAATAAACAATGTTTCTTTTTATCTTGTCCCCAAATTCTAGATTGTCCCCTTTTTATTTTAGCTTCCAAAGCCCAGTAAACAGCACATTCCCAATCAAAATTCCAGTAAGTTTTCCCTTTTTGCTTTGTAGAAATTGTGAAGCTGATTCTAAAATTAACATGGAAAGGTAAATGGTGCTGACTACCCAAAGCGATCTTAAAGAACAAGGTTAGAGGTCTTTCACTGTCAGATCCTAGGACTTAGAGTTTTGTAATATAAGTCCTAGGAAAATACATTAAGAAAATGTATTAGGTACTCCTGCATAGACAGATAAACCACCACACAGAACAGGATAAAGAATCCAGAAAAAGACCCATGCATATATGGTTATCTAATTTGTGACCAAAGTAGCACTGCAGGCCAGTAGGGAAAGGATTGGTGCTGGATTGGTTGGATATATAAGGGGGAAAAAATCTTAACCCTTGCTTCACACCTTACACAAAAATTAAGTTCCAGGTAGATTGCTTGTTAAAGGGAAAATTACAGAGCTTTTAGAAGAAAGCACAGGAGAAATATTCATGGCATTGGAGTAGGCAAAGATGGCTTAATCACAATACAAATAGGGCTAACCAAAAAATAAAAAATGACAAATTGGACTATATTAAAATTAAGAATTTTGTTCATTAAAAGAGACCCTTAAGAGAATGAGAAGGCAAACTATAGAGTGGGAGAAGATAAAACAATACACATATTGACAAAGGACTCATCCAGAATATGCAAGTACTTCTGCAAATCAAGAAAAGAACAAGATACCAAGAGGAAAATGGACAAAATGCTTGAACAGACTTTCACAAAAGATGATGTAAAAATGGCCAATAAGCTTATGAAAAGATGTTCAACTTCTTTAGACAATAGGGAAGTGTAAATTATAATCAATTGATGCTACCTAACATTTAAAAAAAATACCAATTATTTTCAAAGTCTTCTGAAAAAAAGAGGAAACATTTCATAATAAGAAAGTATTACTCTGATACTAAAACCAGAAAAAAATACTGCAAAGGAAACTACAGACCAATATTTCTTATAAACACTGATTAAAAAACATTAACAAAATATTAGCAAATCAAATCTAGCAGCATATTTGAAGGATTATGTAGTATGACAATGTGGGGAATATCCAAGAAATGCAAAGGTGGTTCAACATAAGAAAATGAATCAACATTAATAGGATGAAGGTGGAACATTACATGATCATCTCAGTTGATACAGAAAAGGCATTGGACAAACTCTAAAACCCTGCTTACAAAAAAGCTAGGAAGAGAAGGGAACCTCCTCAGATGATAAAGGGCATTTGTGAAGAACCCATTGCTACCATCATATCCCATGGTGAAAGACTGAAAACTTTCCCTGTAAGATCAGTAACACTATGAGGATGCCTGTTTTAATCACTACTATTCAACAGTGTGCTGGAAGTTCTAGTCAGAGCAGTTACACAAGAAAAAGAAATAAATGGCATCCAAACTGGAAAGGAAGAAGTAAAACTATCTCTGTTCACAATGACATGATCTTATATATTAAAAAAATTTCAAAAGACTGTACCAAAAAGAAAAAAAAAAAAATACTAGAGCTAATAAGTTGCCGAAGTGTGAGATAAACATCAGTTCAGTCGCTTAGTCATGTCCCACTCTTGGCGACCCCATGAATCGCAGCATGCCAGGCCTCCCTGTCCATCACCAACTCCTGGAGTTTACCCAAATTCATGTCCATTGAGCCGGTGATGCTATCCAGCCATCTCATCCTCTGTCGTCATCTTCTCCTCCTGCCCCTAATCCCTCCCAACATCAGGGTCTTTTCAAATCAGTCAGCACTTCCCATCAGGTGGCCAAAGTATTGGAGTTTCAGCTTCAGCATCAGTCCTTCCAATGAACACCCAGGACTGATCTTTTTTAGGATGGGCTGGTTGGATCTCCTTGCAGTCCAAGGGACTCTCAAGAGTCTTCTCCAACACCACAGTTCAAAAGCATCAATTCTTCGGCACTCAGCTTTCTTCACAGTCCAACTCTCACATCCATACATGACTACAGGAAAAACCATAGCCTTGACTAGACGGACCTTTGTTGGCAAGTAATGTCTCTGCTTTTTAATATGCTGTCTAGGTTGGTCATAACTTTCCTTCCAAAGAGTAAGTGTCTTTTAATTTCATGGCTGCAATCACCATCTGGAGTGATTTTGGAGCGGAGCCCAAAAAATAAAGTCTGACGTTGTTTCTCCATCTATTTGCCATGAAGTGATGGGACTGGATGCCATGATCTTAGTTTTCTGCTGCTGCTGCTAAGTCGCTTCAGTCGTGTCCAACTCTGTGCGACCCCAGAGACAGCAGTCCACCAAGCTCCCCAGTCCCTGGGATTCTCCAGGCAAGAACACTGGAGTGGGTTGCCATTTCCTTCTCCAATGAATGAAAGTGAAAAGTGAAAGTGAATTCTCTCAGTTGTGTCCGACTCCTAGCGACCCCATGGACTGCAGCCTACCAGGCTCCTCGATCCATGGGATTTTCCAGGCAAGAGTACTGGAGTGGGGTGCCATTGCCTTCTCCTAGTTTTCTGAATGTTGAGCTTTAAGCCAACTTTTTCACTCTCCTCTTTCACTTTCATCAAGAGGCTTTTTAGTTCCTCTTCACTTTCTGCCATAAGTGTGGTGTCATCTGCATATCTGAGGTTATTGATATTTCTCCCAGCAATCTTGATTCCAGCTTGTGCTTCTTCCAGCCCAGCGTTTCTCATGATGTACTCTGCATAGAAGTTAAATAAGTAGGGTGATAATATACATCCTTGACGTACTCCTTTTCCTATTTGGAACCAGTCTGTTGTTCCATGTCCAGTTCGAACTGTTGCTTCCTGACCTGCATACAGGTTTCTCAAGAGGCAGGTCAGGTGGTCTGGTATTCCCATCTTTTTCAGAATTTTCCACAGTTTATTGTGATCCACACACTCAAAGGCTTTAGCATAGTCAATAAAGCAGAAATAGATGTTTTTCTGGAACTCTCTTGCAAAGTAGGGTGATAATATACATCCTTGACGTACTCCTTTTCCTATTTGGAACCAGTCTGTTGTTCCATGTCCAGTTCGAACTGTTGCTTCCTGACCTGCATACAGGTTTCTCAAGAGGCAGGTCAGGTGGTCTGGTATTCCCATCTTTTTCAGAATTTTCCACAGTTTATTGTGATCCACACACTCAAAGGCTTTAGCATAGTCAATAAAGCAGAAATAGATGTTTTTCTGGAACTCTCTTGCTTTTTCCATGATCTAGCAGATGTTGGCAATTTGATCTCTAGTTCCTCTGCCTTTTCTAAAACCAGCTTGAACATCTGGAAGTTCACGGTTCATGTATTGCTGAAGCTTGGCTTGGAGAATTTTGAGCATTACTTTACTAGTGTGTGAGATGAGTGCAATTGTGTGGTAGTTTGAGCATTCTTTGGCATTGCCTTTCTTTGAGATTGGAATGAAAACTGACCTTTTCCAGTCCTGTGGCCATTGCTGATGTTAATGACCCAGATAATCACGATGGTGTGATCACTCACCTAGAGCCAGACATCCTGGAATGTGAAGTCAAGTGGGCCTTAGAAACCATCACTATGAACAAAGCTAGTGGAGGTGATGGAAATCCAGTTGAGCTATTTCAAATCCTGAAGGATGATGCTGTGAAAGTGCTGCACTCAATATGTCAGCAAATTTGGAAAGCTCAGCAGTGAGATCAACACACACACACACACACACGAACAGTTGTGTTTCTGTACATAAGCAATAAATATATGGACAAGGATGTTAAGAAAACAATTTCATTATCAAGAGTGTCCAAAAGAATGAAGTATTTGGAATAAACATAACAAAGGAGGTGAAAGACATGTATACTGAAAACTATAGAATATTGCTTTAAAAAGTTGTAGTAAATGGAAAGACATCCTATATTCATTGAACAGAAGACAATATTGTTAAGATGGCAGCAGTACCCAAATGGTCTACAGATTTAATGCAATCTTTACCAACATTCCAATGATAATTTTTATAGAAATGGGAAAGTTGTTTCTCAAACTCATACGGAATTGTGAGGGACTATTAAAAGCCAAAAAAAATTTTGAGAAAAATAAAGTTGAAGAACTCACATATCCCAATTTTAAAACTTACTATAAAGCTACAGTAAACCAAACAGTGTGGTACTGATGTAACAATAGCCATGTAGATGTAATGGAATGAAGAAATAAGCCTGTACATCTATGGATATAATTTTTAAGAAGGATGCTACAAACACTCAGTGAAACTTGCTCAGTCATGTCCAACTCTCTGTGACCCCATGGACTATAGCCCACCAGGCTCCTCTGTCCATGGAATTCTCCAAGCATGAATACTGGAGTGGGTAGTCAATCCCTTCTCCAGGGGATCTTCCTGACCCAGGGTTGGACCCAGGTTTTCTGCATTGCAGACAGACTCTTTACTGTCTGGGCCACCAAACCATATCCAATCAGTGGGAAAAGGACACTCTCTTTAGCAAATGTTGTTGGCATAACTGATCCACATGCAAAGAAATAAAGCTCAATCCTTACTTCACACCATATATAAAAATTAATTTAAGATGGATCAATAATATAAATATTGAGCTAAGATCATAAAACTCTTAGAAGATGGTGGTTAATATTTATTGCTTTAGATTTGCAATGGATTCTTAGATATGACATGAAAATATAAGCAACAAAAGGAAAAAAAATTGGACTTCATCAAAACTAAAAGCTTTTGGGAGTGAATGAGTGAGTGAATTCGCTCAGTTGTGTCCGACTCTTTGTGACCCCCATGGACTAATGTCCAAAGACACTATCAAGGAAGTGAGATGATAACCTATAGAACTGGAGAAAATATTCACAAAGCATATATTTTATAAGGGCCTAGTTCCATAATATATAAAGAACTCTTACAATTCAACAAGAAAAAGACAAAAAATCCAATTAAAATATGGGCAAAGGCCTTGAATCTCTGCAAAGAAGGTATATAAATGGCCAAGGAGCACATGAAGTTGCTCAACATCATTTGTCTTTGGGGAAATGTAAATCAAACCTACAATGAGGTGCCACTTTATACACACTAGGATGGCTATGGCCATCCAGAAAATAACAAACATTAGTTTTTCTGTTGTGGATATAGAAAAATTGGAACCCTAGTACATTGCTGGTAGAAACCTAAAATGGAAACAGTTTGGCAGTTCTCTAATAAGCTAAAAAGAATTACCATATAACACAAAAATTCCACTCCTAGGAATTATATATTCCTATCCAAAAGAATTGAAAAGAGGCATTTGGAACTTCCCTAACTGTCCAGCAGTTGTCTCCACACTTCCAATGCAAGGGGCCTAGGTTCAATCCCTGGTTAGGAAACTAGATCTCACATACTGAAACTAAAAGCCCACATACCACAGCAAAAATCCCAGAGCCACAACTAAGACTCTGTTCAGGCCAACACATTTTAAAAATAAATTAAAAAAAAAAAAAATAAACAAGACTATTCAACCAAATATATGTACATACATATTCATTGCACCACTATTCACAATTTGGGAAACAACCCAAATGTCCATCAATGGATGCATGGATTCCATAGACCACAACAAATTGTGGTCTATGGGATATTATACAATGCAATATTATTCCACTGTAGAAAAATGAAGTCCTGATACAATGTGAGTGAACTTTGAAAACATGCTAAGTGAAAGAAGCCAGAAGCAAAAAGGCATCTATAGTATGATTCTATTTCTAAGAAGTATTCAGAATATGTAAATCCAGAGACAGGATGCACATTGGTAGTGACCATGGGCAGGTGGAGAGGAATCAGGGAATAGGGAGTGAGTATTTAATGGGTGTAGAATTTTCTTTTGGGAAAATGAAATGTGTTAGAGCTAGATAGAGATGGTGCTTGCAGAATATTGTGAATGTACTAAATGCTACTGAATTGTTCACTTTTAAAAGATTAATTTTATCTTATGTGAAATTCACTTCAATTTAAAAGAAATATTAAACACACACACATATTGGTATAACCACTAGAGGAACAAAACTAAAAAAGACATAAATGCTCAGAAAATTCAGTTCAGGTCAGTAGTTCAGTCGTGTCTGACTCTTTGTGACCCCATGGACTGCAGCACGGCAGGCCTCCCTGTCTATCACTGACTCCCGGAGTTTACTCAAACTCATGTCCATTGAGTTGGTGATGCCATCCAGCCATGCCATCCTCTGTCGTCCCCTTCTCCTTCTGCCTTCAATCTTTCCCAGCATCAGGGTCTTTTCCAAGTCAGCTCTTCGCATCAGGTGGCTAAAGTATTGGAGTTTCAGCTTCAACATCAGTCCTTCCAGTGAACATTCAGGACTGATCTCCTTTAGGATGGACTGGTTGGATTTCCTTGCAGTTCAAGGGACTCTCAAAAGTCTTCTCCAACACCACAGTTAAAAAGCATCATTCTTCAGTGCTCAGCTTTCTTTACAGTCCAACTCTCACCCATACATGACTACTGGAAAAACCATAGTTATGAGTAGACAGATTTTGTTGGCAAAGTAATATCTGCTTTTTAATATGCTGTCTAGTTGGTCATAAATTTCCTTCCAAGGAACAAGCATCTTTTAATTTCATGGTTGCAATCAACTTCTGAAGTGATTTTGGAGCCACTGTTACCCATCTAATTTCCCATCTATTTGCCATGAAGTGATGGGACCAGAGGCTATGATCTTAGTTTTCTGAATGTTGAGCTTTAAGCCAACTTTTTCACTCTCCTCTTTCACTTTCATCAAAAGGCTTTTTAGTTCTTTGCTTTCTTCCATAAGGGTGGTGTCATCTGCATATCTGAGGTTATTAATATTTCTCCCAGCAATCTTGATTCCAGCTTGTGCTTCCTCCAGTCCAATGTTTCTCAGATGTACTCTGCATATAAGTTAAATGACCAGGGTGACAATATACAGCCTTGATGTACTCATTTTCCTATTTGGAAACAGTCTGTTGTTCCATGTCCAGTTCTAACTGTTGTTTCCTGACCTGCATACAGATTTCTCAAGAGGCAGGTCAGGTGGTCTGGTATTCCCATCTCTTTAAGGATTTTCCAGAGTGTGTTGTGATCCACACCGTCAAAGGCTTTGACATAGTCAATAAAGCAGAAATAGATGTTTTTCTGGAACTCTCTTCTTTTCCATGATCCAGCAGATGTTGGCAATTTGATCTCTGGTTCCTCTGCCTTTCTAAATCCAGCTTGAACATCTGGAAGTTCACGGTTTACATACTGTTGAAGCCTGGCTTGGAGAATTTTGAGCATTACTTTACTAGCGTGTGAGACGAGTACAATTGTGTGGTAGTTTGAGCATTCTTTGGTATTGCCTTTCTTTGGGATTGGAATGAAAACTGACCTTTTCCAATCCTGTGGCCACTGCTGAGTTTTCCAAATTTGCTGGCATATTGAGTGCAGCACTTTCACAGCATCATCTTTCAGGATTTGAAATAGCTCAACTGGAATTCCATCACCTCCGCTAGCTTTGTTCGTAGTGATGCCTCCTAACGTCCACTTGACTTTGCATTCCAGGATGTCTGGCTCTAGGTGAGTGATCACACCATCGTGATTATCTGGGTCATGAAGATCTTTTTTGTATAGTTCTTCTGTGTATTCTTGCCACCTCTTCTTAATATCTTCTGCTTCTGTTAGGTCCATACCATTTCTGTCCTTTATTGTGCCCATCTTTGCATGAAATTTTCCTTTGGTATCTCCAGTTTTCTTGATGCAATCTCTAGTTTCTTCCCATTCTATTGTTTTCCTTTATTTCTTTGCATTGATCACTGAAGAAGTCTTTCTTATCTCTCCTTGCTATTCTTTCAAACTCTGTATTCAAATGGGTATGTAAATGCTAAGTCTCATAATACTAAGGGGAGTGAAACAATAGGGACTCTCACAGAATGATAGATATGTACATCGGTTGCAATTATTTGAGGAAACACTGTTTTCTGCTACAGCTGAACCATCTGCACACCCTATGACCCAGGAAATCTTCTTTTCAGTATTTATCTCAAAGTACAACCAGTCCATTCTAAAGGAGATCAACTCTGGGATTTCTTTGGAAGGAATGATGCTAAAACTGAAGCTCCAGTACTTTGGCCACCTCATCCGAAGAGCTGACTCACTGGAAAAGACCCTGATGCTGGGAGGGATTGGGGGCAGGAGGAGAAGGGGACGACCGAGGATGAGATGGCTAGATGGCATCACGGACTCAATGACGTGAATCTGAGTGAACTCCAGGAGTTGGTGATGGACAGGGAGGCCTGGCGTGCTGCGATTCATGGGGTCGCAAAGAGTTGGATACAACTGAGCGACTGAACGGATGGACTGACTGAAAGAAGCCAGACACAAAAGAGTGTATGCTATATAAATCTTCTTTTCAGTATTTATCTCAAAGTACAACCAGTCCATTCTAAAGGAGATCAACTCTGGGATTTCTTTGGAAGGAATGATGCTAAAACTGAAGCTCCAGTACTTTGGCCACCTCATCCGAAGAGCTGACTCACTGGAAAAGACCCTGATGCTGGGAGGGATTGGGGGCAGGAGGAGAAGGGGACGACCGAGGATGAGATGGCTAGATGGCATCACGGACTCAATGACGTGAATCTGAGTGAACTCCAGGAGTTGGTGATGGACAGGGAGGCCTGGCGTGCTGGATTCATGGGGTCGCAAAGAGTTGGATACAACTGAGCGACTGAACGGATGGACTGACTGAAAGAAGCCAGACACAAAAGAGTGTATGCTATATGATTCCACATAAAGTTCAAATACAATCAAAGCTACTTTATGTTGATAGAAGTCCTCACAGTGGTTAGGGCTGTGGAAGTAGTGACTAGAAGAGAGTCACTTCTGGGGTGTGATGATGTTCTGTTTCTTGATCTGTTGCTCTTTACACTGGTGTATTCAGTTGATGAAAGCTCATGAACTACACCTTTATGATACATGGCCCTTTCTGTTACACTATTCCTCAATAAAAAATTTTTAAATATGTTTTTACAGATGTAGGAGTGTAATTTATTAAGAAATGCCAAGTGCATCTCAATATTCCAAACTTAATTTCTTAAGAATCATTTAAAAAAATTTTAAAGAATGCATAAAGAAAAAATTTTTTACAAAATTATGTTTTGTTGAATTCTCACTAATTGACCAGTTTGTATGCCAGTATATACACTATAATTTACAGCTGTTATTATTAAAATCCTGGTTTACAAACTGTGCCTCACAGCATCAGAAATATCTTCAGAAATTCCAAAACCATATAGTATGCTCTCTCAAACAACAACATTTTTTAAAGCCTTTATTGAATTTGTTACAATATTGCTTTTATGTTTTGGTTTCTTGACCATAGGGCATGTGGGATCTTAGCTCCCCGGCCAGGGATGGAACTAGTACCCCCTGCATTAGAAGATGAAGTCTTAACCACTGGACCACCAACCAGAGAATTCCCAACAACATTTATTTTTATGGAGATGTTCTGGATGATCAGGAGGATTTGTTTCTGATGGCCTTTGAAAGAGTGAGGATGAATCTAGACTTCCTTGTCTCTAAAAATCTTATGACTCCAGGACAACTTGGGTTATATAGGGGGAATCTTTGTGCCCTGTCTCTTTGGGGATCATAATAGCCACAAGGACACTTCCACTAGGAATTTTTATTTCTATTTTGAAAGAACAGCACATTTCATTTGTTTCTATTAGAAATAGAGAGTTTGGTAGCTGGAGAGGACCTCAGAGATGGTCTAGACCAATTCCCTAATTTTATTACTTGGGAAAAAGCCTAGAGAAGTAACATGAGCCACATGATTCTCTGAATTTCCTCTCCTCCTATTTATAATTCAAATTATATAACTTTAGGATTTAAGATTTTGAAATTATTTTTAGAAAGGAAAACTCAAAACACCAAGAAAGTACCCCTCTGAATGATCTTTCTTCAAGAAAATCAGAGATACCAAGGGAACATTTCATGTAAAGATGGGCACAGTAAAGGACAGAAACAGTATGGACCTAACAGAACCAGAAGATATTAAGAAGAGGTGGCAAGAAAACATAGAAGAACTGTACAAAAAAGATCTTCACAACCCAGATAATCACCATGGTGTGATCACCAGCCTAGAGCCAGACATCCTGGAATAGGAAGTCAAGTGGACCTTAGAAAGCATCACTATGAACGAAGCTAGTGGAGGTGATGGAATTTCAGTTGAGCTATTTCAAATCCTAAAAGATGATGCTATGAAAGTGCTGCACTCAATATGCCAGCAAATTTGGAAAACTCAGCAGTGGCCACAGGACTGGAAAAGGTCAGTTTTCATTCCAATCCCAAAGAAAGGCAATGCCAAAAAATGTTCAAACTACCATACAATTGCACTCATCCCTGGTGGGCTTCTGTCTGTGGGGTCGCACAGAGGCAGACACAACTGAAGTGACTTAGCAGCAGCAGCAGCACACACTAGTAAAGTAATGCTCAAAATTCTCCAAGCCAGGCTTCAACAATATGTAAACTGTGAACTTCCAGATGTTCAAGCTGGTTTTACAAAAGGCAGAGGAACCAGAGATCAAATTGCCAACATCTGCTGGATCATGGTAAAGCAAGAGAGTTCCAGAAAAACATCTATTTCTGCTTTATTGACTATGCCAAAGCCTTTGACGGTGTGGATCACAACAAACTCTGGAAAATCCTTAAAGAGATGGGAATACCAGACCCCTGACCTGCCTCTTGAGAAACCTGTATACAGGTCAGGAAGCAACAGTTAGAACTGGACATGGAACAACAGACTGTTTCCAAATAGGAAAATGAGTACATCAAGGCTGTATATTGTCACCCTGGTCATTTAACTTATATGCAGAGTACATCATGAGAAACACTGGGCTGGAAGAAGCACAAGCTGGAATCAAGATTGTTGGGAAAAATATAAATAACCTCAGACATGCAGATGACACCACACTTATGGCAGAAAGTGAAGGGGAGCTAAAAAGCCTCTTGATGAAAGTGAAAGAGGAGAGTGAAAAAGTTGGCTTAAAACTCAACATTCAGAAAACTAAGATCATGGCATCTTGTTCCATCACTTCGTGGCAAATAGATGGGGAAACAGTGGAAACAGTGGCTGACTTTATTTTTGGGGGCTCCAAAATCACTTCAGATGTTGATTGCAGCCATGAAATTAAAAGATGCTTGCTCCTTGGAAGGAAATTTATGACCAACTAGACAGCATATTAAAAAGCAGACACTACTTTGCTAACAAAGGTCCATCTACTCAAAGCTACGGTTTTTCCAGTAGTCATGTATGAATGTGAGAGTTGGACTATAAAGAAAGCTGAGCACTGAAGAATTGATGCTTTTTAACTGTGGTGTTGGAGAAGACTTTTGAGAGTCTCTTGAACTGTAAGGAAATCCATCCAGTCCCTCCTAATGGGAATCAGTCCTGAATATGCATTGGAAGGACTAATGCTTAAGTTGAAACTCCAATATTTGGCCACCTGATGGAAAGAGCTAACTCATTTGAAAAGACCCTGATGCTGGGAATGGTTGAAGGCAGGAGGAGGAGACGACAGAGGATGAGATGGTTGGATGGCATCACTGACTCAATGGACATGAGTTCGAGTAAACTCTCGGAATTGGTGATGGACAAGGAGGTCTGCCATGCTGCAGTCCATGGAGTTGCAAAGAGTTGGACTTGAGTAAGTGACTGAACGGAATTGAACTGAATGATCTTTCCTGTGTTAAAACAAAGTAGAGTGGATCGCAGGCATTTTTGAGATTTAACATATGATTAAATTAGAAAATTCAATTTCATCGATCTGTTAGGGTAAATTTACTAGAGGATTATATGTGACATTGAAAGGACAGAATTGAATGCATGTTAAGAGTTTAAGAGAAACTCATGAGTTACTTCTATAAAAGGGTCTCATTCTATATTTCTTAAAGAGAAACTTTAATAATCATGGAAACTTCTGGAGAAGGGAAACATTTTCTACTCACAAAATGCCAGCAAACCATATCCTGCTCATGTTCGAGTTATTTTTATATTTTTTCAGAGAACAAAATAAAAATAAATGGAAGATTTCATCCAAACCCATCAATTCTCTGGAATTCCAGTTCTTTTATATTAAACAAGGCATGAATTGACAAGCTCTTAACCATAAACTAGAGACAGGGAGTCATTCTGATCTTCTCAGTTGGAATCCCTGTTCTCAACACCTATACTTGATGCACATACATAGTCCCTTGGCTGTCTTCCTTGTGCCCATCTGTTGGCATGGCTCTCTGCCCACTCACAAGTTTGGACTCCCGCCCTAGTGCGTAGGTGCCAAAGAATAACAGTTTACATGAGCAGCCTGTACCACAATATAAATGTGCTCTCTGCCCAATGTCTGGATATGGTGTCCACTAAATGTGGACATTGGGTGTGCCCCCTCCAACCTTATTGGACCACGCTTTTCATCATATGTTCTTGTTGGAGGTCAGAGAGAAGAGGCTGAGGAAAGTGAGTTTCCTGGGTTTTAATGTTTTAAAACCTGCAGGTTAATTTCATTGGGGCAGCTCCCTCGACAAGGCGACAAGGCGGGTTCTTCACAGGAGCATCCGCAAGAATGTAGCCAGTGGAAGGAAACACGTCCAGCCTTTTTACAAGATCAACTACAGCACACAAGTGACTCACAAAAGACTGTATTTGCTCCCTTAAATTTCCCAACAATCCAGAAGGCTAAAATCCTTTTGTTTACTTTTTTCTTCCAGAAAGTTTTTGTTCTGATGCCTCTTCATATCAGGCTTAGAAAAACAAGAGATTCTCTGGGTGTTTCTGAGCTTGGTGTGGTTGAAATAGGAAAGATAAAATTCTTTTCTATAGTATCTGCCAAATTCTTCAAAGGCTGTTGCTTATAGCTCAGCTAGAAATGTGATTATTTTCAAACATAAGGTCTTGAATATAAATATCATGCTCTTTCCTATATTTTTTAGTTCACATTTTCTATATGATACCTAGAAAAATGTTAGGAGTAGCAATGGAATGTTAAAGCATAAGATTTAAAACTCCAATGCAAGAAAAATTAAAGCCAAACCTCTTGGACCCTTCAAATATGGAAGAGAGGCTGGAATCATACATATAGAAGGAAATGCAGATTGTATAAGATCTGATGATTTATTCTTTGGTTCAGAAAATGACTCAGGGTCTTCCCAGATAGACCAGCAGCATGGGACACACACAAACACACAAAGTAAAAAAAATGACAACTCAGGTCATAAAATCCAGACAATAATCTTGCAGAACTCCTAGAAAAAATATCAGATGTCTTCCACTTAGAAAAACATATAATAAATAGGAATATCAATAGAAATCTAAGGTAGCTTTTGTACCTTTGAAAAGTCCTGATACAATTTTTATAAAAAGTTAGCAAGATTCTGGGGTTTGTTTACTTTCTGCTAAACGGTATGAATTTTCTTTTTCTATGACAATTCTGGTAAGCCAGAGCAAAAGATATATAGATATATATAAAACCTTAAGCTGGAAACAACTTTGGGTTAAGCAGTTATCATATGCCTGTCACTGCTGTTGCTGTTAAGTCGCTTCAGTCGTGTTCGACTCTGTGAGACCCCAGAAACGGCATCCCACCAGGCTCCCCGGTCCCTGGGATTCTCCAGGCAAGAACACTGGAGTGGGTTGCCATTTCCTTCTCCAATGCATGAAAGTGAAAAGTGAAAGCGAAGTCGCTCAGTCGTGTGCGACAATTAGTGACCCCATGGACTGCAACCTACCAGGCTTCTCCGCCGTGGATTTTCCAGGCAGGAGTCCTGGAGTGGGGTGCATATGCCTAGCATGTGCTAAAGATTAAAAGGGATACAATACTCACTCATTAAATTCAGCATTTAACAATAGAAGGTTGTGGTGGAAGCAATCCTGAATTCAGTATCAATTTGATCATTTTGGTGGTCTGGTTACATCAATTGCCAGCTATGAAACCTCAAACAAATCTCTTTTTCTCTTTGAATCTTGCTTTCCTTATCTGCAAAATGAAGATAATAATGCCTGTCTGGGTTTCTTTTTTAATGTGGTCATGGTTACAAATTAGCTATGTAAAAGCTCTTTGAAAATCATATGATGCTATAAAAGTAGGAGGCATTATTTATCATCACACATTTCTGGAAAGTTCCTTACCTTGTTCTTTGAAAAAAATTTGTTGACTTTCAAGTTCTATGTAGGATACAAATTATAAAAGGCCTTGAGTGCTGGAAGTTTGGATTTTATCATGGAGGTTGTAGCAGTTACTTATGAATTTTGCAGTTGGGGAGTGAAATACTATCATTTGCTTACTTGATTAAATTCATGTATCTTTTATCCATTTAAAAATCTTAGGTAGTTTTAGCTTATTCAGAATATTCTTATTTCATGACGAGTTTCATAGGCCCAGTATCATCATCTTCATCTAACAGTTACTATGTCTTTTTGATTTTTTTTGGCCACACTGCATAGCATGCAGGATACTAGTTACCCAACTGGGGATCGACCTCATGGCCCCTTCATTAGAAGCACAGAGTCCAAACCACTGGGCCGCCAGGGAAGTCCCACTGTGCTTTAAATATATTTACTCATTTAATCCTTGAAACAACCCCAAGTATAATTACAGGCATGTCTCATTTTATTGTGCTTCACTTCATTACACTTAGTGATTACTGCGTTTTTCACAAAGTGAAGTTTTGTGGCAACTCTGGGTCAAGCAAGTCTATTGGCAACATTTTTCCAACAGCTTTGGCTCACTTCATGCCTCTGTGTTACATTTGGGTAATTGTCACTATATTCAAACTTTATTATTATATTTGTTTTGGTGATCTGTCATCAGTGATCTTTGATGTTACTGCTGTGACTTGCTGACAGCTCAGATGATGGTTAGCCTTTTTTAGCCTTAAGGCTTAAATTTTCCAATTAAGGTATGTACATTTTTTTAGACATATTGTTATTGCATACAATAGGTTACAGTATAGTGTAAACATAAGTTTTGTAGGCACTGGGAAACCAAAAAATTCATGTGACTCACTTTATATTTGCTTTATTGCAGTGGTTTGGAACTGAACCTGTACTGTCTCTAAGACATGCCTATACTATTATACTTATTATTCTTATTTTATGAAGATACTAAGTACAGAGAAATTAAATGCTTTTCCCCAGGTTACAGAGCTGGTAAGTAAAAGAGCTGGGATTTGAACACAGGCAATCTAGCTTCAGTCTGTCTCTCTAATAAATAATCAAATAGTATTTATTGAATGCCTTTAATATAACAAACACTGTGTTAGATAGATGCTGGGACCACAAAAGGGGGAAAAAGCGTGGTGGCTTCTGTTGAGTCTAACTTTTATGAAAGTTCTTGTTAATTATATTTTTTTTCCTTGTTAGTCATAGCTACTCATTATTATTTATTCATTCAACTTTTATCTATTGAACATTTACTAGGGTGCTAGGCATTATTCTCGGTGAACAAAACCAACAAAATTCCATGCCTTCAAGGAACTGACTTTCTAGTAAGGGAGACAGACAATAAACCAACGAGTAAAACATACCTCAGAGGGTGATAAGTGTTATGGAGAAAAGTACAGACAAGAGGTAGAGAATGTTGGGAAGAAGGTAGGGGTGGCAATTTCAAATAGGCTAATCAGGGAGAGTCTCACTGAGAAGATGACTCTGAATCTAAGACCTGAAGGTATCTATGAGGATATTCTGGAGAAAGAAAATATTTGATGGAGGATTAACAGTGTCACAGATCTTGAGGAGAGAGTATGCCTGGTGTGTTGGAGGAATAGCCAGGAAGCCAGTGTGCCCAGAACAAGAGTGGGGGAGAGATCTCACAAAGCATTTGAGGAAGTAGTGGGAAGTGGCCAAAAGTTGGATAAAGAATGAAGGCAGAACCAATAGAACTTCTTTACAGATTAGCTGTGGGAATGCGGAAAGAAGAGAGGAGTCAAGAATGGCACCAAGGTTTTTCACTTGAGCAATTTGGAAGGATGGAGTTGCCATTCATTGAAATGGGGAAGATACTGGGATTAATAGTTTTTATTTAAGGGGAAAATCAGAAGTTCTATACAGGATACATTGAGTTTGAGATGCCTGTTAGACATCCATGTAATATTGAATAGACAGGAAGCTATGTGAGACTGGAATTAGGGAAGAAGTCTGGGCTAGAGATATAAAACTGCGAGTTGTCCACAGAGGTAGTTCTTAAAGCCTAGAGATTGCTTGAGATCAGTTCAGGAAAGAGGCAGATTCAATGGCAGAGGCTTGGGCTACATCAGCGTTTAGAGCTCAGGGAGTTAAGGAGGAACCAATAAAGGAGACTGAGAAAAGCATCAAGAGGAAATTCAGTGGAAAATCCCAGCCATTGTTTGGAAGAGACACAAAAAGATCTTGTTTTGCGAGAAGATTCATGAGTTTCTCAAGACCATATTTTACTATACTTATTTATCAAAACTTTGACAGTGTATACATTTCTTTTTTTTTAAAATGTATTTATTTGGCTGCATCAAGTCTTGGTTGCGGTATATGGCATCTCCGTTGCACAAGCTCAGTAGTTGTGGCACATAGCATTGGGATTATTAGTGCCCTGACCAGGGATAGAATCCCAAGTCCTCTGCATTTGAAGGCAGATTCTTAACCACCGGACCACTAGGGAGGTCCCCTGGGATTGTTTCTTTTTAGCACCCTGTTTGAGTGCTATGAAATATTTAGAAAATCAGTTGTACAACAAAATGACTTTTGGGGAAATCTTTATAGCCACTCTGGAAGTTTGAGTGTTCTTTAATAATAATAAGCTGTTGCTTAAGAATATGCAAATTAAACTTTCAACCCAGTTCTTGGATATTAATGTTTTGTTAAGTAAATGTGCATAAGATGATTGCTCTGTGGTTAGTTTTAGTGAGAAATCAAGTAATATGTGCAGACAGGTAAGGTCTTCACTGCAGGATAATGTGAATCAGAGGAAATGTCTATAGATTATATCATTTCAGTTGTCTGTTCTCTTTGCCCTGAAGTTTTCCAACTAGTTGAGTTCGTTACTTGTCACATAAAGGAGATTAATTATGTCAACACTTCAGCTGAATAATAGAAGGTTTGGAGCAAAACTATGGCCAAGCCTGAAGTTTTAATTTTAATTTCTATGGAAGAAGATATAAAGTAGCAAAGGAACAAGGAGATGAGGATTTTTAGCATTCGGGGCTGAGTATGAAAAGAGAATAGGTATCCAAAAGGGCAAAGCCAAGAATGGAAAGTTTGAGTGTATTTGCATGTTACATTCTGCACTTCTTCAGAAGATAAATTGTTCTTCTCCTATCTCCCCATCTTAGTAACCTCATAACTCATTTATCATACTCTCCTACTTAAGCAAGTTTTGTATTTCATTAACTAGAACCCTCCTGCTAAGGAGCCATGTACTCCAAACCAGTTTGGGCAGCAGGACACACATATATTCTGGATATTAGCCGGATGGCATCTTCCTGCTGTAGTCTCTATACAAACCATGTGTGCCAGACACTGCTATTGGCTTCAAGATCCATTCTCCCTTGCTTTTCTACAGTAACTCCTGATTTTTAGCAGACACAAGACCACCCAGAATAAACATTGCCTTTCTGAGGCTGTCTTGCCATTCCTTTTGACACCATGCTCATTTTGAGATTTACAGCAAGCCTGGCCTCTTTCATGAAACCCCCTCTGATTCACGGACCTGACAGGTGACTTCACCCTTCTGTGAATGTTCATGGGATTTGTCAGCAACTCTGTTATGACATTTATTGAAGTGTCTATGTACATTCCTTAACACTTCTACTATCTTGTAAACTCTGTGGCCACATAAATTGGATCTTATTTATGTTTGGTTGCTCATATCAAGTATTTCACAAGTAGAAGGCACTCAGTTACATATTTTTGTATTAAATTGTGGAAGCTGCTTCCGACTCCCTTCCTACCTGTTTTGGGCTCACTCTCCTAATGTTTTCTTTCTAATTTTTATTATTTCTGGTAAAGACAATATAACTGAACCTCAGCAAGTGGAACTTAAGAAGTTCTTGCTTTCTTCCTGTCATCTTTTAACATCTATTTGCAAAAGAAGAGGCTTATACTTATTTAATTAATCACATTTTGATTTAGGTCATTGGTGAAAAGCTTCCTGAAATTAAACTCAGCACTGTTCTTTTGTTCAGGAGCCTGGAGTGGGCCCCTACATTTTGTGTGTCAGATCTGAATTCCTCTGACTTGTTTTTCAGTAGGTTCCTTCATTTGAATAACCAATGTAGTTTGTGAAAGTCGCTCAGTCATGTCCAACTCTTTGCGACCCCATGGACTATACAGTCCATGGAATTCTCCAGGCCAGGGTACTGGAGTGGTTAGCCTTTCCCACATTCAGTGGACCACATTCTGTCAGAACTCTCCACCATGACCCGTCGTCTTGGGTGGCCCCACATGGCATGGCTTAATTTCATTGAGTTAGAAAAGGCTGTGGTCTGTGTGATCAGATTGGCTAGTTGTCTGTGACTGTGGTTTCAGTCTGTCTGCCCTCTGATGCCCTCTCTCAGTGCCTACCATCTTACTTGGGTTTCTCTTACATTGGATGTGGGGTATCTCTTCACAGCTGCTCCAGGAAAGTGCAGTCACTGCTCCTTACCTTGGATGTGGAGTAGCTCCTCTTGGCTGCTGCTCCTGACCTTGGATGTGGGGTAGCTCCTCTCAGCCACTGCTCCTGACCTTGAAGAGATCTCTAGTCTCTTCAAGAAAATTAGAGATACCAAGGGAACATTTCATGCAAAGATGGGCTCAATAAAGGACAGAAATGGTATGGACCTAACAGAAGCAGAAGATATTAAAAAGAGGTGGCAAGAATACACAGAAGAACTATACAAAAAAGACTTCACGACCAAGATAATCACGATGGTGTGATCACTCACCTAGAGCCAGACATGCTGCAATGTGAAGTCAAGTGGGCCTTAGGAAGCATAACTATGAACAAAGCTAGTGGAGGTGATGGAATTCCAGTTAAGCTATTTCAAATCCTGAAAGATGATGCTGTGAAAGTGCTGCATTCCATATGCCAGCATATTTGGAAAACTCAGCAGTGGCCACAGGACTGGAAAAGGTCAGTTTTCATTCCAGTCCCAAAGAAAGGCAATGCCAAAGAATGCTCAAACTACCACACAATTGGACTCATCTCACACACTAGTAAAGTAATGCCCCAAATTCTCCAAGCCAGGCTTCAACAGTACGTGAACCGTGAACTTCCTGATGTTCAAGCTGGTTTTAGAATAGGCAGAGGAACTGGAGATCAAATTGCCAACATCCGCTGGATCATGGAAAAAGCAAGAGAGTTCCAGAAAAACATCTATTTCTGCTTTATTGACTATGTCAAAGCCTTTGACGGTGTGGATCACAATAAACTGGAAAATTCTGAAAGAAATGGGAATACCAGACCACCTGACCTGCCTCTTGAGAAACCTGTATGCAGGTCAGGAAGCAATAGTTAGAACTGGACATGGAACAACAGACTGGTTCCAATTAGAAAAAGGAGTACATCAAGACTATATTGTCACTCTGCTTATTTAACTTCTATGTAGAATACATCATGAGAAACACTGGGCTGGAAGAAGTACAAGCTGGAATCCAGATTGCCGGGAGAAATATCAGTAACCTCAGATATGCAGATGACACCACCCTTATGGTGTAACGTGAAGAAGAACTAAAGAGCCTCTTTTTTTTTTTTATGCATTTGAATAGAAAATTTATTATTTTCATTTTCCAAGTGTTTTCTTTTTCTATCAGGGGAAAAAAAAGAAATCTTAAGGACAGTTGTCACTTGCCGCCAAATTGAGGGTAGTCTTTCTCTGGTGGTTTAGTCTCTTAAGTTGCATCTGACTATTGTAACCCCATGGACTGTGCCTGCCAGGCTCCTCTGTTCATGGGATTCTCCAAGCAAGAATACTGGGGTGGGTTGCCATTCCCTTCTCCATAAAGAGCCTTTTGATGAAAGAGAAAGAGGAGAGTGAAAAAGTTGGCTTAAAGCTCAACATTCAGAAAACTAAGATCATGGCATATGGCCCCATCACTTCATGGCAAATAGATGGGGAAACAGTGGAAACAGTGGCTGACTTTATTTTTGGGGGCTCCAAAATCACTTCAAATGGTGACTGCAGCCATGAAATTAAAAGATGCTTGCTTCTTGGAAGAAAAGTTATGACCAACCTAGACAGCATATTCAAAAGCAGAGACATTACTTTGCCAACAAAGGTCTGTCTAGTCAAGACTATGGTTTTTCTAGTAGTCATTTATGGATGTGAGAGTTGGACTATAAAGAAGGCTGAGCACCGAAGAATTGATGCTTTTGAACTGTGGTGTTGAAGAAGACTCTTGAGAGTCCCTTGGACTGCAAGAAGATCCAACCAGTCCATCCTAAAAAAGATCAGTCCTGGGTGTTCATTGGAAGGACTGATGTTGAAGCTGAAAGTCCAATACTTTGGCCACCTGATGGGAAGTGCTGACTGATTTGAAAAGACCCTGATTCTGGGAAAGATTGAGGGCAGGAGGAGAAGGCACAACAGAGTATGAGATGGTTGGATAGCATCACCGACTGAACGGACGTGAGTTTGGGTTAACTCCCAGAGTCGGTGATGGACAGGGAGGCCTGGCGTGCTGTGGCTCATGGGATCACAAAGAGCTGGACACGACTGAGCAACTGAACTGAACTAGCCTTTCCCTTCTCCAGGGGATCTTCCCAACCCAGGGACTGAACCCAGATCTCCTGCATTGCAGATGGATTCTTTACCAGCTGAGCTATACAGATGTAATTCCCACCACTCCCAAAATGAGCCTTCACTCCTACCAGGTTAAACTCCTTAATGCCTGTTAAACGCTATGAATGTCCACTCTGTTATTTTGCTTATTCTCTTCGTCAACTTGTTGTCTTAAGCCTCTTGCTGAAATCCTACTCACCTCTTAACTGCCTGCTTAAGGTTCATCTTCTTTTAAATTTTACTTGAATACAACAGCACCTTATTAACTGCTTTCTTTTCTCACCTTCTGCTATGTTTATAATGTACAATTTTTCTTTTAATTTAATCTATTTAAAATTATGTTTGTGGTTTAGATCTTATATCCTCAACTAAATTATAAGCTCTTTGAATGTAACAATATGTATATTTAATTATGGCTAGTTATATAATCACCACATAGCAACTAGCTCAGGGCTAGGCATACAGCAGATTTTCAGTAAGTACTTATTTCTTGATGATTGATTGAATATAGAATTATATTCTATAACTTTGAGTTGAAGATAAACTAATTTCTTTCATTTAAAAAATGTATTTATATAATGTGTATAATGTGTCCAACTATACATATAAAATTTTATTTTTGCATCACTTTGAAATGAACTGAATGCCTATCTACTTTTATTACTCCATTTTAAAGTGATTTCTAGAGAATGCTCTCTCTGCAATGAAAATAAAAACCTACAATGATAATTCTCTCTTGAAAATTCAATTAACATACAAAATTACTTGGAATTAAAGAAACTTTTACAATTTAAGAAACTTTTAATTTTATTGTATACTGTTTAGAAAAGCCTAGTAATTCACTTTTTTCTGAAATGGAGACTTTCCAAATTCCAGATTTTATTGTTGGCATATTATACTGAATAATAGCATACCTTCAAATTTTCAAAAAATAAACCCAAATAAGCAGAATTGATTATGAGAAAGACCGTGAATTAGTGAGAAGACAAACTTACAATGTAAAAAAAAAAAGCATCTTCACTAAGAAAAGTTTTTTTCAGCACTATGCTGATAATGTTGATGATAGCAACCCTTTAGAGATTGCTACAATGATGCAATAATACCGACTAATAAGTTCAGTTCAGTTCAGTCGCTCAGTCGTGTCTGACTCTTTGCGACCCCATAAATCGCAGCACGCCAGGCCTCCCTGTCCATGACCAACTCCCGGAGTTCACCCAGACTCACGTCCATTGAGTCCGTGATGCCATCCAGCCATCTCATCCTCGGTCGTCCCCTTCTCCTCCTGCCCCCAGTCCCTCCCAGCATCAGAGTCTTTTCCAATGAGTCAACTCTTCGAATGAGGTGGCCAAAGTACTGGAGTTTCAGCTTCAGCATCATTCCCTCCAAAGAAATCCCAAGGCTGATCTCCTTCAGAATGGACTGGTTGGATCTCCTTGCAGTCCAGGGGACTCTCAAGAGTCTTCTCCAACACCACAGTTCAAAAGCATCAATTCTTCGGAGCTCAGCTTTCTTCACAGTCCAACTCTCACATCCATACATGACCACGGGAAAAACCATAGCCTTGACTAGATAGACGTTTGTTGGCAAAGTAATGTCTCTGCTTTTAAATATGCTATCTAGGTTGGTCATAACTTTCCTTCCAAGGAGTAAGCATCTTTTAATTTCATGGGTGCAGTCACCACCATCTGCAGTGATTTTGGAGCCCCCAAAATAAAGTCTGACACTGTTTCCACTGTTTCCCCATCTATTTCCCATGAAGTGATGGGGCCAGATGCCATGATCTTCGTTTTCTGAATGTTGAGCTTTAAGCCAACTTTTTCACTCTCCTCTTTCACTTTCATCAAGAGGCTTTTTAGTTCTTCTTCACTTTCTGCCATAAGGGTGGTGTCATCTGCATATCTGAGGTTATTGATATTTCTCCCGGCAATCTTGATTCCAGCTTGTGCTTCTTCCAGCCCAGCGTTTCTTTTTTCTTTTTATATCCAATTAATTTTTATTTAGTTTGTTTTGCTTAACAATACTGTATTCGTTTTGCTATACATTGACATGAATCAGCCACGAGTGTACACGAACTCCCAATCCCGACCTCCACCTCCCCCCTCCCNGCTTTTGAGTTCCTCTTCACTTTCTGCCATAAGGGTGGTGTCATCTGCATATCTGAGCTTATTGATATTTCTCCCGGCAACCTCAATTCCAGCTTGTGCTTCATCCAGCCCAGCATTTCTCATTATGTACACTGCATGTAAGTTAAACAAGCAGGGTGACAATATACAGTCTTGACATACTCCTTTTCCTATTTGGAACCAGTCCGTTGTTCCATGTCCAGTTCTAACTGTGTCTTCCTGACCTACATATAGGTTTCTCAAGAAGCAGGTCAGGTGGTCTGGTATTCCCATTTCTTTCAGAATTTTCCACAGTTTCTTGTGATCCACACAGTCAAAGGCTGTGAAATAGTCAATAAAGCAGAAATAGATGTTTTTCTGGAACTCTCTTGCTTTTTCCATGATCCAGCGGATGTTGGCAATTTGATCTCTGGTTCCTCTGCCTTTTCTAAAACCAGCTTGAACATTTGGAAGTTCACGGTTCACGTATTGCCGAAGCCTGACTTGGAGAATTTTGAGCATTTACTAGCATGTGAGATGAGTGCAATTGTGTGGTAGTTTGAGCATTCTTTGGCATTGCCTTTCTTTGGGATTGGAATGAAAACTGGCCTTTCCAGTCCTGTGGCCACTACTGAGTTTTCCAAATTTGCTGGCATATTGAGTGTAGCACTTCCACAGAATCATCTTTTAGGATTTGAAATAACTCAACTGGAATTCCATCACCTCCACTGTTAGAGAAAGCATAATAAATTTTCTATGTTGATTGTAAAGTGATACAAAGAGGGCAGACTTTTTTGTTCAAAAGAAAATAAGGGTGAAAGTGAAAGTGAAAGACTATTGCTTTTTGCTTTCTGAGCAGAAGAGGAAACTAGAAAAGAATGTGCTAACAGTTTCTCTCACTGGAAGTTTCCCCTGGATCGCTGAGAAAGAGGGAATCAAGCAGAGAGAGAAACAAGAACATTGGAAATTCCAGGGCTAAGCATGAAGTGGTACAGTTGAGACGTTTCTCACTAGTGAGCCAGAAGCATACTGCTCTTGAATTATTAGGAGGTCTTTTTATCCAAACTCATCCAAACTAAACTTCCTAAAATATAACACGCCACAGAAGAGCTGAGACAAGGATTTTACTCAGGTCTGTTAGAGGTTTGTAATGTTAGTTACTTGATTCTCTTAGCCTTAATTAAGTTCATAATAAACATAAAACAAATGATGATCAAAGTATCAGCTCTAAAGCTGGAAGTGAGTGCTCAATGACTCCCACAGGACAAGATTCCCAGGTAATCTTCACTTGGAACATGGAGGCGAGTCCTCAGGACTCAGTAGGGTCCTGCTACTTCTCCAGGTTAGACCTTGGGACTTATCTTGGCAAGTACTAAGTTTGAACTTGATGATTTTGAGTATGTTTATCCAAGAAGATTGTAGATCTGTGTTACAAATACAGTTACATGAATGCAGGTTGAGAGGGAGCTTGGGCTTCCAGGCAAATCTCTAATGGGTACAAGGAAGCAGGAAGCAGAAGAGAGGCTACCTCCCTTCTTATCTGTTAAGTTCTCTGGGAAGTAGACATTGAGATGGAATTAGGAGTAAAGATTTATGTGGAAGTAACACTTATGAAAGAAAGAAGAAGGAGGCAAGCAGGGTCAGGCAAGGAAATTGTCAGACCACAATGTAAACCTGGCAAAAGCCTCTGCCAACCTAACAGAGAGACCTGGAGCAAAGCTGGACCCTTGCAGCAGTGCTGTTTTGAAGCAGGAAAGGTTAGGCTCGTGTACTACCAACTTGTCCAGTCACTGACTGTGTGACTAGCTTGTTCTTGGCTCAAGACTTACACAGATCCTAAAGAAGTGAAGAGCTAGAAGCTCTTAGTTACCATTCTCCTGGAAGCTGGTGGTACTTTCTCAAAGAAGATCTGAGCTGCTTATCTCTGTGATGGTAAAGCCTCTGTCTACAATGCGGGAGACCCGGGTTCGAGCCCTGTGTTGGGAAGATCCCCTGGAGAAGGAAATGGCAATCCACTCCAGAACTATTGCCTAGAAAATCCCATGGACGAGGAGCCTGGCAGGCTGGAGTCTATGGGGTTGCAAGAGTCGAACACGACTGAACGACTTCACTTCACTATCTCTGTGTCTGCTACAATCCACTCCCCGTGTCCCCATATCCGCTTCCCTATATGTACATGGGAAGCAGCGGCTCCTTCAAGATTCTGAGAGGAAACCCAGAAGAAGGAGGCGAGAAGAATAAACTGAAGACTGTACTACTGCAGTTTGTCTGCAACTGGTATTTGTTTTCCTCTTCCACTCTGCATTCAATTTCTCCTTACTCTCAACTGCCACTTCTGCTTACCTGATGAAAGTGAAAGTGTTAGTCACTCAGTTGTGTCTTGACTCTTTGCGAGGCCATGGACTATATCCCCCAGGCTCCTCTGTCCATGGGATGGTCCAGGCAAGAATACTGGAGTGGGTTGCCATTTCCCCCTTCCAAGGGATTTTCCCTCTCCAGGGATTGAACCCATGTCTCCTGAGCCTTCTGCACTGGCAGGTAGATTCTTTACCACTGAGCCACCTGGGGAGCCCAGCTTGATCATACATATGTATAAAATAAATAAGCAACAAGGAAATACAGCCATTATCGAGGGAAGAGCACCATATAAAAGACTTTGATTTAATGTTTTATGCATTGTGAAAAATAGTCCCCCATCCTCTCAGGGTATTAGGTCTGACCTGACCCATCAGCAACATCTTTAGTAAGCCATTCCACTGATTTTTCAGGCTGGAAGCTTCTAGGTAGTTCAGTATGTGAAAAGACTGGTGGAACTGTGGTCACAGGCTCAAATCTTCAATGGAAGATGTATTCTTTGGTCAGATGGGATATTGTGTGGGATTCCAAACCTGAGGACCAAGCACTGTGTGAGTCCCACATAGTGATGTTGGTTGAGCCAACAAAACTCAGACCAAGGAGTGAGTTAACAAGTGAGGATTCTGACTCTTGCTTCTTCCTCTGTCTTCTCTTGCCAGCCTTTACTGGAAAAAAATTTCCTTTATCTCTGTATTATTGATAATGGCAAAAGTCACATTCCAATCTTTCAGATTCATTTTTTAACTATACAGATAATTTTTAGAGTTGAAAACTTTATTCTTAATGCCTTACTCTCCAGAGTATATATTCCCCATGAACAAGAATCAGCTTTGAGAGCAAGAGCAGAAGAATGGCCCATTTCTATTTGCTTCTCTGCTTTAACAGTCAGCTTCTGGTTGGAAAAGAAATTAACCACATTCAGTAAAGTGGAAAGATAAAAATCACATTAATAATTGCAATATTGAGACTATAAGTAATATTGAAGTTTGTAGAAATTTAGAAGAAATATCTGATGAATGAATTGCATTTCCCATATATATTTGGTCTTCCTCCATGGTTCCAGATTTCCAGCTCCCCAGATTCTTGGAATTTGCTAAATGTTGAGAGCGATCGTTTAGTCAAAGCTATGGTGTTTCAGTAGTAATGCATGGATGTGAGAGTTAGACTATAGAGGAAACTGAGCACCAAAGAATTGACGCTTTTGAACTGTGGTGTTGGAGAAGACTCTTGAGAGTCCCTTGGACTGCAAGGAGATCCAACCAGTCCATTCTAAAGGAGATCAGTCCTGGGTGTTCATTGGAAGGACTGATGCTGAAGCTGAAATTCCAATACTTCGGCCACCTGATGAGAAGAACTGACTCATTGGAAAAGACCCTGATGCTGGGAAATATTGAAGGCAGGAGGAGAAGGGGATGACAGAGAATGAGATGGTTGGATGGCATCACTGACTCAATGAGCATGAGTTTGAGTAAGCTCTGGGAGTTGGTGATGGACAGGGAAGCCTGGTGTGCTACAGTCCATGGGGTTGCAAAGAGTTGGACAAGATTGAGCTGAGCTACTGAACTGAGCTGAGAGTGATAATGGTGTTTTGATATGTTAATGAGGTGACTTTTGAAAAGCTTCCAGGGATAAGGGCCACTAGTATCTGAAGTTGGGTAGTGAGGGGGATGAAGGGTGAGGGGGATTCTCGTGTGACTGAACCTGTGGAATCTGATATTATGTCTAGATAGTGTCAGACTGAGTTGAATTCTGACACTCTGCTGGTATCTGAGAATTACTTTTTGGTGTGAGGGAAACTGTGCTGCCCCCCACCCCCAACATTGGAAATTGAGCCTTAGAACACTGAAAAAAATAACATATTATGCCCCCTTTGCTAAATACTACTTTCCTCTCATGAAGCAGTCTTCATCCTTCTCTGCCCTGTATTATGCCCAGAACAGTAACTTTATATTCTGCCTTGACCTGCCCTGCCTTTTGTCTTCAGGTTGGGAGCCAGTCAGTGGTTGACACAAGTGAGAAATCAGAGGTTGGAGTTGAAGCAAGGCAAAGTTTTCATTTTGCCCTCTCCCCAGCTGCCTCTGCCAGAGGTCACAGCTCCTGCCCAGCAGCCCTCCTGTGCAATCACAGCTGCTGCTTACTATTCTAGTAACTTCTCCCTCCTTGTATGTGTCTTCACATCTGATCTTCTGCCACCTTTCCAGTGGCACACCATCCCTTGTTTCCCTTAACTTAATAAAAAATAATCCCTTAATTAAAGTTTCTTCAGTTGTCCCGGTAAGTATGCCATTTACTTTTCTTCAGACCATTACTGATAAACTCATTATATCTGTATAATTTTGTATCTGCATGAAGTATTTTTTTGTTAGATTAGAACTCCTTAAAAACAGGGATTCTAATTTTTAAAATTCTCTCTTATCCTTTTCCTCTACTACAAAGCACAATACACTATATGCAGAGATGGGCATGAAATGTTTTCTGAAATTCTTCATTTAACCATTGAGCTGTTCTGTGCCGGGCATTGTTTTAGGGACTGTGGATACCATAATGAACAAGATGGAAGTGTTCTTGTCCTTAGAATCTATACTCTCCTGACTCTAATAATTTCCCCTTTGTAGGTGGCAGTTTTTAATGAACAAAGAGTGTTGTAGGTGTTGACTCTCCTGGTCAAATCCTTTTCAGGCATATCTATTCTACCTGCATATCAGGTGGCAAGGATAAGGCAGAATCATGTTTAAGCTGAAATAAGCAGAGCAAGTATATGAGAGATCTGGAAATAGAAATAAATAGGTATAGAAAGGAATATAGGTGTCATGATGATTTGAGAGACCATTTTGTCTTAGCACTGATTAGATTGCCTATAAAGACTTTACAGCACTTTCTATTCTTAATGTCTCAGGAGTTCATTGTTGAAACTTTAGAAGCAAAACCTTCTTTGCGTGGAACAGTTTGAACAGCTCCTAGTTCCTGAAATGTGGCTGAATATATTACTCCCATGGGAAGGAGGGAAAGGGAAATAAAAGTAGGAAAGGGAAATAAAAGCCTGCTCTGTAGGCTTCGCATTTGGTATTGCTGCTGCTGATGGCATCACTGAGGCATTTGGGAGAGCAGGCTGAACCAACGAGCAAACTGCTGTGCTTTCCTTACTGTTTCCAGGGAAGACTGCATTTCTCAAGCTGAGCTTTCAGGCAACTTTGCTTCATGAGTCATGGCCCCACAGCTTGTTTCTCTTTCTCTGACCCTCATACTCCACACTCCCTCTCATCAGTAATTTTGTTTTTCTAGATGAGGAGAAACTGCCAGATGGATCCCTTGCTTTGCTTGATCCCTGGATCACTGGTCCACCTGCTGCTTCTGCCGGTACGTGCCACTGGGACTCCACTGTCTAAAAGCACTGCCAAGGTACATTTGTCATAGCATGGCTCATTATCATACAAACTAAAGGCAGGTTTATGTCCTGAAACCTTAGTATTGAAATTGCCTTTAAGAGTCCTGTTGAGCTAAAAAACACTCATGGAATCTGTCTGCAACATCTCATTATTTAAAAAGATTTTATAATGATCTACTGGTTACCCTTTTCCTGTAATTCTTCAGTCTCATTGCTGAGAAATCATTTTTGCAGTCTCAGTCTGAGTCCATTTTCTGAGACCAGCCTTGTCAATGTAGGGAGAGAGTAAATGAGCTCAAGAAATCCAGCCTTTGCATTTCCTGCTCTGACCTTACAGTTCAGTTCTAGCATCTAGACTCATGCTTTGTTCTGAGAACCAGTCCCCACCATATGCTCTGATTCAATGGCATCGTTAAGCATAGGATTCACTTTTGACCTCAATACCATGTGCCTTTGGGGATGTTCTCTTTAGAATCTTCTTTAGAATTCCTTTATATATACCCTTTTCCTCACTTGATTCACAGAATAGTCTCATTGAAATCAGTTATTTTACACTTAAAATCCATTTTCAATGTAGCTGGGACTAAAACAAAGCCCTTATAACTCCATAATCAATGATTTTTACTTTTAAGCAACATGTATTTTCTGTTTGAGCATAAACCTGTTCTGAAACATGTGGAAATAGAGATTAGTATGAAGAAGATCTAAATTAGCTTTACTGGTATTTTAGAATTTTTAGTCTACACATATAGTTTTTTTTCACTGTTGATACCATTCTATAAAAAAACTTCATAACCTGAAAATTTGCACTCAATGAATTTGGATGGCCTTTTGTTTCTATTTTCTTTTTTTAAATACTGCCACTGTTGATTTCGATCATCATATTAAATTGGTCCTAAGACTATACAAAAAAAAAAAAAAAAGGAAGAAAGAAAGGGAAGCAGGGAAGGATAGAGGAAAGAAGAGAAGGAGAAAGAGAGGAAGAGAGGCAGGAAGGCAATAGAATCTCCCAGGTATAATAGAAAGGAACTGTCAGAAACCTGAGCCAGGTTTCCTGAGCCGGACACTGCAGACTAGAGGAAAATTTGTAGAAAATTTGTAGATAGGCACACAAACAAAACATTACAATGGTTCCCTGGGCTTGGTTTAGAAACTATCTGATTCCTTCCTTAAGCTATGTAAAATTTGAATACCTCTTTCACAGTAGCCAGTGCAGGGAAACATTTCCAGTACAATCCCAGTGCCTACTCTGAGACAGTGTATAGTATGGTACATGAAACAACTAAATGAAGCAAAGCATTACTTCCTGAGTAGGTGTGCTCATGTTAGGGAAACCTGTGCCCAAGAATAGCAGCAGAGTCTTCTTCATCAATCTCATTTACCTAAAATGCCAACCTAAAAGGTGAGAAGAGCAGCCATTTTTTGAATTGGAAAGGTCTTCAAACTGCCCCCCAGTTCCAAGCCTAAAAGTCTCCACATCCTTTGCTCCAGAATTCCTACTCTTTATCATTCTTTCTGATTAAGTGTTAAAGAACTTTGTTATAACATAAACATATCATTGGAATGAACCATTACTCACTCTGAGCTACTAGTTTGAGTTAATGCCTAATGCATGATGATCTAGCTCACCGCCACAGGGCAGTGATGTAGACTTAGCTGTAAGACCAGGTTCTGGACACCTAGAAGTAGAAGCGGAGATGGAAGGGAACAGAGCATGAGTGCTGCCAGGAGGCTCTGCTGGGAAGCCAGGGCACCACATCCGCACAGGGTGCTCAGGAGTGCTGGAAGAGCACAGGAAGCCCCATGAGGGAGCACTGATCCCAGGAACAGTCTTCACCGCAGTGAATCATGAGGAGTAAGGATGTAGCTTACAGGCCTGTGAAGAGCCAGGCCGTTCCATGCTTCGAAAAACTAAGTTAGTAAATATGCGTTCTCGACATTACAGCAGTTCCATCTGTGGGTGAAATAGAAAACTTTCCTTGGGAACAGCAGTAAGGGTCTGCAGTGGCCGAGGGCCCAGACCAGTGGGCTGAGGCCCTTGCTGTTGGGAGAAAGAGTCACGTGTCCTTGTTATTTGCGACAGCTTCAGGACCCACAGGCTGCCTGCGATATGCACACTGCAGAATTCAGCAGGAAGGTTGCCAACAGTTTTTGGCCTCTGCTTTTTAACTGGTTTTCATTTAGCAACAATTTTCCATTTTTCCGGGACCTTTTGTGTTTTGATGAAGAAAAATTAGATGACCTTTAATCAACTTGGCAAAGGAGAAGGTGGGTAACAATGGTCCAGAATAGTAATTATAGGGCTTCCTATTCCCATTAAAAAGCCCAGAGCAACCATCAGCAGTTCACTCTCATAGAGTCTGAAAGAGAGGCGGTCTTATTCTTAAGAAATGACGGTCCATACTGATCAAGTCATGAAGCTATGCAGCATCTTGAATTTGAAGCAATTTGTTGAAAAAGAGAGCAGCATTGACCACTGAGTGAATTGAAGACAAAAAACAGGCTACTCCCCACTCCTGTGCCACACAACTTCTGCCACCATCTCTCACAGGACATATAAATAGCAGGTAGAGCTGCCACCTAATCAAGTATATGAATAAACTATAAATTGACTCAACTTATCTCATTATACATGTGACAAGACCGTAACTTTCTTAGAACAGATAGTGCTACACAAGCCTCCTACCCATCACACTTCTAACAGAAGACGTGTACCAGCCTCTTGGGAAAGTGGCCTACCACCCACACAAAAGGGCTTATTCAGTGATCTAGCAGAAGTTTTCACTGGACAACAAAATTTTCACAGGCTGACAAGGGAGCTGCTCTATTCTTACAATGGAGCCTCCAGCCCAAGGCAGTGACCAGGACAGGGTTCCCCCAGGCCTGTGGTATGGCCCTGATCTGGAGCCAGAAGGAAATGTTCAGTCATACTTCAGCATTTTGTTCCTCAAAACTCCATTGAGGAAATGGTCCCCCACCCTCTGCATTTGATGCACCAGATGTACAACGGCTGTGAAAACTGGTTCTCAGCTTGAGTGAGAATGTGGAGGCCACCACGAAGGACTGCACAGATTTTGCTCCATCACCCACATCTGCCAGAAATGGACTTTTTGGCACTTAGCATTATTTCATTCTGTACGTTCAGATGTGTAATTCTGACTCGGACCTCTTTGCCCTATGCTTTAGTCCATTCTCTTGGCAGTTTCACTTGAAAGAAAAACACAAGGCAGAGGCTTTTAAGTTTCTTTTACAACTTTATATTTATAACCTAGAACTCTCGATGCTTTGAAAAGATGTATGAAGTCTTTTGATCATATGTGATGAAGCAAGTATTACTAAAAGGCTGTGTATCTATACAGCCACTTATTCTCAGAAGATAGCATAGCCTGGAAACCACAGAGTAATCATTCAGAGAACTATTTTAATGAATGCATGGTTCACATAACCTAGAAATAAGGTGGTAATTATGATTAGCTTGAGTGTGTAGAAGGCTGTGTTACTGTGATAGTTATTGACAGAAAAGAGATATTAATATTTTTGGCTCTCCATTCAAGTACGTTGAAGATTTTGACTAGTAAAATATGAGTGGAAAAATGTCGCTTCCCTGTTGGCTCGGTAAAGAATCTGCTTGCAATATGGGAGGCCTGGGTTCAATCCCTGGGTTGGGAATATCCCCGGGAGGAGGGTATGGCAACCCTCTCCAGAATTCTTGCCTGGAGAATCCCATGGACAGAGGAGACTGGCAGGCTGTAGTCCATGGGGTCACAAAGAGTCGGACTTGACTGAGCACCTAAGCACAGTACAGTGTTATTTCTGGGGAGGATTTTTAAGATTTGGTATTCTACCTCTGTCTATCCATCTCTTATGGGTAAAAGCAACACTCCAGATAGAGGTTGTTCCATTATTCTTGAACTGGAGTAAGGAGAATGCAGAGGGAGCTAGCCAACATGTGACAGATGTATTATGAGAAAGAGAATAAACCTTTATCATTTTAAGTCTTTGGGATTTTGGAGTTGTTGCAGAAGCATAATCTAGTTTATCCCAACTAGCTATGAGATAGCTACTTCAATTCTATTTTTTAGGTGTGAGTATAGAACAGGTGAGAGAGAGAGAGAGAGGTAGAGCTTCTGGGTTTAGATTTCTGTTGGAATCTTAAAGACATACACTTTTAATAAAGAACATATGGTGATCTACCCACCCCCTTGTTGTCTCAGCAGCCAACTCAAAGAATCTCTTCAGCTAAGCTGGCTGTGACAATGACAGAGGAGAAGTGATTTAGCAGTACTTCTTATTTCCTGGAGTCCTTGTTTTGGTCTGATACCAAGTCACTGCATGTGTGGGAGAAAATGGAAAATGTGTTGGATTGTACTAAATGTTGTCACGCTAAATATATTTTATTATGAGAAAAGCACTATCATTTATAGCATCAAAAATATTGAGAATTATGTAAAAAGTGAATGAAATGATTTTAATTGTTTTGTGGAAATAGTGCTAATTTAAAGGTTCATATACCATAAAAGAGTATAAAAAAGAAAGCAGTGTAATTACTTAAAACCAGAGATAGCCTTGCCTATGTAATAGGCACACATGTTTTTTATAAATGGAAATATGCTATTAAAGTTGCATCCAGATAATTAAATCTAATATACACAGTTCTAAGAACTGAGATGCAGGTATAAGCCACCCCTGTTCAAAACTTACTAAATGTAAACACAAGTATTCAACAAGACTTTTCAAGAAAAGTTAGTGTTGTCATATGGAAGTCCAGGGCACTAGGCATATCGCAAGGAATTTAACTTAGCCTAAGGAGTAAGGGCGGAGAAGGCAATGGCACCCCATTCCAATACTCTTGCCTGGAAAATCCATGGATGGAGGAGCCTTGTAGGCTGCAGTCCATGGGGTCGCTAAGAGTTGGACACAACTGAGAAACTTCACTTTCACTTTTCTCTTTCATGCATTGGAGAAGGAAATGGCAACCCACTCCAGTGTTCTTGCCTGGAGAATCCCAGGGACAGGGGAGCCTGGTGGGCTGCCGTCTATGGGGTTGCACAGAGTCGGACACAACTGAAGCGACTTAGCAAGGAGTAAGGAATGAACTTCCAGAGGAAGTGATTTTTTTTAATAAAAAGACATTTTATTCTACAGCATGTCAAATAACTCTACATTATAATTTTCAGTGGTGGCATAATATTTCTTGCATGAAAGTATGAATGTATCATAATTTGTTTGCAAGTCTTTATTAGCAGATATTTGTCTCCTTTTTTGAAAATCTCTTATATACAGTGCTGCAGTGGAAGTTCTTTTGTATGAATTATTTTGCTCTTACTTACATTTCTTTAGAATAAAGAAAGAGAAATTAGATCATTGGATCTGAAGTTGTAAAGATTTTATATTTATGTTTCATATGTATGTCTACACACATTATATATAGTAAATATATCAAATTATAGAAATATATATTACCTATGCATATAAGTGTGTATACATATAATAGACATCAAATATAATATTGCTTTACTGCCTACAGAAATGAACAGTTTATGTTCTCATTATTGATGCTTAAGAGTTACACGTGAAATCATGAAAACTCAGGAAATACAAACCATTAAATCATTTTGTAAACTTTGCCAGCATTGTAGCTGAGAAAATCTTCATTTTGTTTGCATTTCTTTAATCACCATGAGGCTAAAATTGAATGTAGTGAACAGGATGTAGATTCCATAAGTAGGCACATGTAAGCCAGAGAGTTGGAGATAGCCTCACAAAAATGCAGGAGCTTTTGCATTAATGAAGTTAATGAAATTTTTAGGGGTGCAATGGTTTGGGCCGCTCTGAGATATCCTCTTTATGGTAAAGTATCAGTTTTTGCATCTTGAACCCTCCAGCACTGAGAATGAGGCACAGTGTTTGATGGTCCTCTTTCAAATCGGAACGTAACATGTATCATACTTGGGAATAAAGTTCTAACCCATTTGTCAGGTGACTCAGAAGGATGTAAGTCTTGAGTACACCCCAGATCAAGAAGAGGCTCTATAACAGGTCAGCTTGCAGCTTGGGCCATATGACCCAACAAAGCTAACAGTGCTAGACATGTTTGAGGTGGTTAGGGTACTGGGTAGGGGTGCTATGTGAAGCCTCCAGCAGTTGACACTAGGAGATATTCAGGGCACATACTTAGAATCCTAAAATAAACCATGTCCCTGCAGCAGACATTATCCACCATTTGATAAACTCCTATGGGTCCTAGCAGAGTCTGGAAGCCTGACTATAGGACAGGTGTCTATGTGACCAGAACTTTTTGCCATGACCTAGGTATTTTCAGATCCACCAGATTAATGAAGAGACTCTAGCTACAAGCCATTGTACAAAGGAAAGAGAACATCCAATACTGGGCCTGAGAGGGTCAAGAAGGTTCAAGTAGAGTGCATGAATAAATGGACTCCCATTTATTCATTTATTCAACACTCCCAAGAGCCCATGGATCCCTCTCCATCAGCTTTGGGCCTGCATGGTGATGCAGATCTCTACTCCAATAGCAAAAGGAGGGGAAATCTCAGGCTCAAAGAAGACCTGTCGTAATACCAAAAATGAGCTACTATCACACTATGGCTACACTCAAAGAAGTCTCCCAAAAATAGTGGTGAAGAGAAATTCCCCAGGATGCGAATCTCCAAGGTCTACTTTTGGTGATTTAATTTGCGTGGAAAGAGAAGTGGACTGAGAGAGAGTTTTCATGAATTCTTGAGCTGTGATGAGGAGTTTCAGTGGTTGGTCCAGAGTCTGGAAGGAGCAAAATTTTTAAAATATAAGACAAAGAACTCTGGGAAAGAGGCATTAATTGAGCTTTTAGGAGTGGACACGAGAAGCAGTAATTCTCCCAGGGTAAGTCCTAAAGGTTGGAGTAGAAGGGGCTAAGGAGGAGAATATCTGCTTCCAGCAGCCTTTCTCATCAACGAGGCTGTTGGCACTGACCTGATTGTCCTTGACACAGGACTGACTGACTGAGAAGGCGTGGGGCAGACATTCTCTCAGAGCAATGCTGAAGAGAAGGAAGGGGAGATTTGAAGTATTCCCCAGCGCTGCCTCTTCCCAAGGCTTCTGCCTCAGGGATTTCTAATAATTTTAAGTCAGTTCCTATAATCTACCTCCTTTGGGTCTCCTGTGATTTCTATAGCATTGATTTAGGAGCAAAGAGCAGAGCCTTTTCTAGTTCACTATCTACCTGAATCACTGTTTTCAGCTTCGCTAGCAGTGGGATTGGGGTGAAATAAAGTGCATAGACAAAAAGAAATGTTGGCACAAACAGAGAAAACAAAGGAAGCTGGGAGGGCTATGGGGAAAAGAAAAAGGATGCTGAAAGAAGAGAGAAAATACATGTAGTTCCAGGACGTTTCATATATTTGTGGTTCAAGTTCAAATCATTGTCTGACTTCATTGGAACAAATTAGATCCATTTTCCCAAACCCAGTCTCCATGGTCATATGAATGACAAGTAATCGCCGGATCATTTCTTCTACAGCCACTGGGGCATTAATCTTGAAATCCTCGACAGACTCAGAAATGTGTGAAATAGTGGGGAGGGGAAGTTCTCTGCATAATTTCAAGGTCTGAGATTTCCCAGAAGGTACAGAATACACTTTCTATTATTCCCATAACTTGAAGTTGATACTTTCAGGTATTTTTTGGATAAGTAGAGCCCTGGTTGTTGTCATAAAATTAGATATTTCAAATATTTTGCTTTTCTCTCTTTCCTTCCCTATGTGTAGTCATGGGAGGCTCACATCGGGCAAGTGTTTTGATTTCACCGTCAGTGTGTAGGATTTCATTGTTGTCATTACAATGTTTATCACATTCCTCCCGGTTATGGGCCATTAGCACTCCCCCCAAAAAATATAAATTCTGAAATGTAAGGTAATTCAGTGGCTAGATATCCTGGAAGCCCCTGTCCCCATCCCAGCCCACATGGGAGGCCTCTCCCATCTGGCCAGACCTAGCAGCTGAACTTCACCCCTGGGGCTTCTCAGTCCTGTCAATCACAGCATCCTGCTGTGAACACCATGCAGCCATTCCTCTCACACTGGCTCTCAAGCTGGCAGAACAAGTAACCACATGGGCTCTGGTCCACACCGCTAAGGCCCATGACATTCCTGGAGATAGTAATGAATCAATGCACGTCACCACTACAGCATCTCTGTTCTGCCCAGAGTCCTTCATCCCAGAGGGTTCCCAAATATTTTGCAAGCTGATACTTTGTCCAAGCTGTGCATAAGCCTCTTGCTTCATCCACCACTGAAACCATGCGCAGTACCTCAGTGGTGGAATGCGGCAGCTGTTCTACAGCCGCACCACAGTCCCATGGACCTCGGTTTGGGACAGGAAGCCAAGGGGAATACCATATCCAATTGAAAGGACAGGAGGGAATTTCAGGAGGTAAAATTCACTAAGCCCAACTTGGAAGCTGGCCAGGACACCTGGCTAACACCCTTCCTCTCCCCAGAAAGCACAGGTCCCTGTGACCACCAACAGCCGGACTCTAAGCTCCGCTGGCCCCCAGCACCTAGCAATGTCATCCAAGACTAACACTAAGCTCTAAATAACTTAAGGAAGTAACAGTAAAATATTATAAAAGCTAAGGGCAACTCATCTCATACTTCCTGAGCTTGGCTAATGTCACCTTAGAAGGAATAGAAATATCACTGAGGCACATTGAAGGTATGGAAAGTGACCAGAGTGTCTAGTCTTACTACCGTCTTGACATTAGAGAGACACCCAGACTGAGGGAAGTACCCAGTGTTTGGAGCTGGAGATAAGGATCATAGCCAGAAAAGTGGCTTTGGATCATGATGTCAGCTTTGAAGATTTCGTTTAAGTGCTGCTGCTACTGCTGTTAAGTCGCTTTAGTCGTGTCTGACTCTGTGTGACCCCATAGACAGCAGCCCACCAGGCTCCTCCGTCCCTGGGATTCTCCAGGCAAGAACACTGGAGTGGGTTGCCATTTCCTTCTCCCACCATTTAAGTAAGGTGTAAGTAATTCCCCAAGCCTGTGATTTTACCCCACAGTAATGAAAGAAGTCTTTACTGGTGTCTGCTTGAAGAAGCATTTAATTAAACAACAGTAAAAGCTGTAAACAACAACTGCTGCTCACGACCACCACCAACACCACCACTACTACTACTATAATGGTGATACTGAACAATATTACCATAGGCGATGTGCTCTACCAGGCACTTCACATGAATTCTCCTGTAGTCCTTCCAGTAACTCTGCAAGATAAGTACTGTCAGTGTCCCCATTTTACACATGCATGAACTAAAGAACTAAGAAGTTGAGTAATTTGTCCAGAATCACACAGACAGTAAGTGGTGGCACCAGGATGTGGCCTGAAGCTGTCCAACCACTATACACGCTATCACTGTACCTGTGCAGTCTTCCCCTCACCACGCAGTACTGATCTTTTTTTTTTTAATTAATTTTTATTTTTTTAGTTTGTTTTGCTTTACAATACTGTATTCGTTCTGCTACACATCGACATGGATCAGCCACGAGTGTGTACTGATCTTTTTAAAAAGCCAGGAGACATCACAATAGTCATAACTCTGTGACCCCAGAGAAGCACCATACACAGATTATAAAAGATAAAACCATTTAAATTGAGAACCTATAGGATTGCTTATTCCTTTCACAAACATCCGTTAAACATCCACAAAGTACCTGATGCTGTGCTAGAGATAATGGGGAGTAAAGTAGACACGATTTGGGGTTTGTTGGCCCTTATAGATTAGTGAATATCCATAATAACTCCTATGTCCTCCAACAACTTTCTTCTAAGGTGCTTTTGAAACAAATTGACCATAATACCTAGAAAGCAACTTCTGAAATGTTATTAGGACCTCTGTTTTGAATCGTCTACTCAGTTATTTGCATGTGAAGCATGAGTTACTTTTATCACAATCAAAGTTCTTTATAATGTACCTATATATATATTACTATAAAAAGCATCTTTGAGGAAAATAAAAAGTAACAGAAAGTACTTGAAGAGCTTTTACTGCTTTAAATAGGAACAGTATAATTTGTATAGAAAATATTTGCATGATGGGTTACCCTTTCCACATGACATTTATACCATTTGTGATGGTTAATTTTATATTTTAACTTGGCTATGCCATAGTACCCGGTTGTTTGATCAAACATTATTCTAGATGTCTGTGAAAGTACTTTTAGATGATATTAACATTTAAATCAGTAGCCTTTCAATTAAAAAAAAAAAAATCTCTTTCCCTAATAAGAGAAGGCCTCATTCTATTGGTTGAAGGCCTTAATAGAGAAAGGTTGACCTTGCCCAAGGAAGAAGGATGTTTGCCAGCAGGCTGTCTATGGACTTGAGCTACAATGTTAACTCTTCCCAGGGTCTTCAGTCTGTTGGCCTACCTTGTACCTTTAGACTTGGCAGCTTCTACAATAATGGAAGCCAATTTCTTAAGTCTCTTTGTCTTTCTTTCTATATCTCTTTGTCTCTACCTTTCTGCCTCCAACTTTTATCTCTTTCTCTCTCCCAACCCCCTCCCTCCACGCATACACACACTAATGGTTCGATTTCTCTGGAGAAACTTGACTGTACACCTTTTAAGAGCCACTAACTGTCTTCCTCCCTTCCACCTCTCCCCAGAAAGACTTTCTGTGAGACTTTCAGGCAGCAGAGCAAGCTGACACATCTTTAGCATCTTCAATTAAGAGGCCTTATTGAATCACTCTTAAATGATTTAATTTAGGCTACTGCCTAACTTTTTCAGATCAGCCTTGAAGTACTCTGGGGCTCAGTAAAAGGCAGAAGGCAGTGCGGGAAGCAACTGAGCAACCACTAGTTTAAGCAAGTCCCTAGATGAATGGAAAAGTATTAAGTCCTATTTCCAGGCTGTAAGAGTATTTGAGGCAGTTCAAATATCAGAGAGCAGCTGATGTGTAGAATTGGGAAATGGAAAATGGGTTGGATGTCAGGCTATAATGGGAACTTAGAAGCCTCTGAGAGGTGAAGCAGGCTGGAAAATGTGTCAAGTCTAGGCCAAAAGCTGGCCTTGCCAGGTAAACTGGGAAGGCCTCAGTCTCTGGGTACATGAAGATAAGACTTTCTACTAGCAACTTGTTTATCTTATTTCTAGCCGTGGTTTTTAAACTGAATCATAACTAGGGCTACCACACTTTAGCAGCTGTGTGGATGGTTGATCTTAAGGGAAGAAGAACAAAAGTTGGAAGACTGTTTAGGAGTTCCTACAATCCTCTGGACAGGGAGTCGGGCTGACGTGGAACCAACTTACAGTGTTTGAGATGGTGAGAGAGGAAGGAGTCAAGGGAACATTTGAAAGGTAAAGCAAGCAGACTTGCTGATAGATTAGAAATGGAATGTGAGGGGAAAATCATAATTAAGTATGACTCCTGGGTTCAGGGCCTGAGTGAGTAAATGATGCTATTTATTGAGCTGGGGAACACTGGGAGAGAAACAGGTGTGCAGGAGAAACCAGAAATGCTATTTTGAACATGCCATTTTGAAATACCTGTTAGAAATAAAAATATCAACAGTAAATGTTTATTTGAACACAGGAAAGCAGTTGAGGCTGGAGGTATGAAATTAGAAATCCTCAGTTACAGTGTTGCTCAGATTGGTGGAATTTTACAAGGTTCTCAACACTGGCTGCATATTAAAATGCTCTGCAGACACTTGAGGAATTGTTGTTGTCCTGGGGCCCATCCACAGTCCAGAAATCAGAATCTCATATCTAAGGCACTAATTTCATTGTGTGTTGTTTGTTTAAGTTCTCCTTGTGATTCTAATGAACACCCATGGTTAGGGACAACTGAATAAGTGTAGAAAAGGAAGGCAGCAGGTTCAAATATGTTCAAAGAAGTGGGGACAGCCTTATAAGAATTTGGGTAGAGATTCTCAAGGTGAAAATTTGAAATTTTGTCATTATTCAAAGATACTAACAAAATCAGGTAATATTTAAGAAACGAAAAGTACTGTCTTCCCAGACTCTTCTGTGGATTCTTTTACTTCCATATTGTTCAATGCCTATTTCTCCCACAGCTCTGCCCTCTACCTTCTTCTGTTCACACTCTACAGACAAGCCCTGGCATGGGCATCCACACTATTTCAAATACCAAAGGCAAGCTAATGTTACCAAATGTAAACCTCCAGGCCAAATCTGTCCCATCACATATGGAGACTGCTACTAGGCTTTTCTATCTGAATATCCTTCAGATCCTCATACTCAGTAGTCAAGAATGATCAAAGAAGATGGTCTGTATAAAGCAGATAATCAATAAGAACCTACTATATAGCACAGAGAACTCTACTCAGTACAGTGTAATGAGCTGAATGGGAATAGAATCTAAAAAAGAGGGGCTATATAGATATCATTTATTTTCCTGTACAGCAGGAATTAACATGACATTGTAAACCAATTATATTCCAATAAAAATTAATTTTTAAAGGAAAGAAAAGAAGGAAGATAGTCTTCTCCCTGCCCAAACCTTTCCTCCTCTCCTATGGCTCTGACATTCAGCGATCTACCTGAGGCAGAAATGTGGGAATCAACCTAGATCCTTTCCTCTCTTATCTGCTTAGCTAATCAATGAAAAAGTTATATTTACCCTTCTCTTAATTCCTTTTTCTTTTCTTTTTTTTATACCTTCTTTTACATTTATTATGAATTTGCATATTAATTTATAAGTAAAAAACACATTTTATTTTTCTCTTTAAAAATGCTTATTTATATAACTTGCCATGTTAGAAATATGAACATTTACTCTATTGATTAGGATGAGCACTTAGAATATTATTTACTGCCTTCCTTTTTCCACTGTTTGTATGTAAAATGCTTTCTCTCTTTTCAATTCTCTCTTTTCCATCCCTGAGTTCTGATCATCATTATTTATCACTCTTGCTCCAGCCTTGTCCCACTCTGCTCCATCCTTGACAAGCCTATACCTCAAAATAAAAATCTGAGGCCTCAATCAAAAGTCTTCAGTCAATCCCTACTGCCTAAAAGACCACATCTGCTGCTTCTGCTGCTGCTGCTGCTGCTGCTATGTCGCTTCAGTCGTGTCCAACTCTGTGCGACCCCATAGACGGCAGCCCACTAGGCTCCCCTGTCCCTGGGATTCTCCAGGCAAGAACTGGAGTGGGTTGTCATTTCCTTCTCCAATGCATGAAAGGGAAAAGTGAAAGTGAAGTCGCTCAGTCGTGTCTGACTCTTAGCGACCCCATGGACTGCAGCCTACCAGGCTCCTCCATCCATGGAATTTTCCAGGCAAGAGTGCTGGAGTGGGGTGCCATTGCCTTCTCCAAAAGACCACATCTACACTTCTTAATATCTTCCCCTTATTTAGCCTCTGACTGCCTCCTTGTTTTAACCTGGTTTTTCGTCATTCCACCATCCTATCCAGATACAAAGTCTCAGCCTCAAATAGAATGAGTTGCTTGTAGTTCTCCAGTGGTGCCCTGTCTCTGGCATATCTCTTAAGGCTTATCTAGTAGTTTCCTCTGCCAGAATGGCCTCCTACCTTTCTGTCTCTAGCCAACCTCTATTCAGGCTTCATGATAAGCTCCAATGTGAAAACTGGATTCCCCCCAGGGCTGCTTCCTCCTAACTTTCCATGGTATATTTTATGGATCTCCATCAAATGCTTATCATATATATTACTGTTTTATCTGTTCTTTTTCTCTTAAAGATGGTCTCCAAGTTGAATGAGTTTCCAGACCCCATAAAACTTTACAGGGGCCATTTCTTTTTCATCTTCATACTTAAATAAGCTAGCATGGTATCTTGTCCATATTAGATGCTTAATATGTATTTGTTGGGTGTTAAGTGAATTTGATTTTATTGAAAGAATCCAGTTTTATTTCTGCCTCCTGAGAAATCTATATGCAGATCAAGAAGCAACGGTTAGAACTGTACATGGAACAATAGACTGGTTCCAAATCAGGAAAGGAGTACATCAAGGCTGTATATTGTCACTCTGCTTATTTAATTTATATGCAGAGTACATCATGCAAAATACCAGGCTGGAAGAAGCACAAGCTAGAATCAAGATTGCCGGGAGAAATATCAATAAACTCAGATATGCAGATGATACCACCCTTATGGCAGAAAGTGAAGAAGAACTAAAGAGCCTCTTGATGAAAGTGAAAGAGGAGAGTGGAAAAGTAGGCTTGAAACTCAACATTTAGAAAATGAAGATCATGGCTTCCAGCCCCATCACTTCATGGCAAATAGATGAGAAAGCAATGGAAACAGTGGCTGACATTATTTTGGGGGGCTCCAAAATCACTGCAGATGGTGACTGCAGCTGTGAAATTAAAAGATACTTGCTCCTTGGAAGAAAAGCTATCACCAACTTAGACAGCATATCAAAAAGTAGAGACATTACTTTGCCAACAAAGGTCCATCTAGTCAAAGCTATGGTTTTTCCAGTAGTCACATATGGATGTGAGAGTTGGATTACAAAGAAAGCTGAGCACCAAAGAATTGATGCTTTTGAACTGTGGTGTTGGAGAAGACACTTGAGAGTCCCTTGGACTGCAAGGAGATGCAACCAGTCAATCCTAAAGGAAATCAGTTCTGAATATTCATTGGAAGGACTGATGCTGAAGTTGAAACTCCAATACTTTGGCCACCTAATGCAAAGAATTGACTCATTGGAAAAGACCTAATGCTGGGAAAGATTGAAGGCAGAAGGAGAAAGGGGACAACAGAGGATGAGATGGTTGGATGGCATCACTGACTCAATGGACATGAGTTTCAGTAAGCTCTGGGAGTTGGTGGTGAAGAGGGGAGCCTGGTGTGCTGCAGTCCTGGGGTCGCAAAGAGTTGGACATGACTGAGCAACTGAACTGAGAACTCAGTATGGTATTGATGCTTTTGAACTGTGGTGTTGGAGAAGACACTTGAGAGTCCCTTGGACTGCAAGGAGATGCAACCAGTCAATCCTAAAGGAAATCAGTTCTGAATATTCATTGGAAGGACTGATGCTGAAGTTGAAACTCCAATACTTTGGCCACCTAATGCAAAGAATTGACTCATTGGAAAAGACCCTAATGCTGGGAAAGATTGAAGGCAGAAGGAGAAAGGGGACAACAGAGGATGAGATGGTTGGATGGCATCACTGACTCAATGGACATGAGTTTCAGTAAGCTCTGGGAGTTGGTGGTGAAGAGGGGAGCCTGGTGTGCTGCAGTCCTGGGGTCGCAAAGAGTTGGACATGACTGAGCAACTGAACTGAGAACTCAGTATGGCCTAGTAAAACTAAGGGCTTTGGAACTAGAGAAATATGAATTTGGGTCAGGGCTCTGCCGTTCCTTAGTTATGTGATTTTGAGGACTATTGTTAGCCTTAGCTTGTAAAATGAGGCTAACAATAGGACTTAACTCATAGAAATACTCCTGGCAGTACTCTTGGCATTTGAGTTACATATTTAAGACTCAGTAAATTTACTTATATTGGAAAAGGATTAAGCGAATAACTAAAATAGAAAATGTCTAGACTTGTAATATGGCTTTAATTATCATAATATAATACTTTTAATTAAAAATGAGAGTGCTTCCCCCCCACATTTGTAGACATTGTTTAGAAAGTACTGACATAGTAGAGTGTGGCTTCAGTTAATGCCAGGCTAGAACTTTGCCTGCCATGAAATTTTGATAAATATTAACTAGTGATTATGGTAAACTTAGAAATTAATAGAAAAGGATGGGTGGAAACTCAATCCATAAAGTCTTTTTCCTAAAGCAGTCAAGCCATGTTCTCTGTCTCACATGGATGATTGCATTTAGTAGCAATTAGAATTTGTTCTGACATTAATTGAGTTTGTTTCACTTCTACCACAAATAATATTTCAGTGAAATATAAGTTCAAAGAAGTTGTTTTCCATAAACCTAGCAGCTTTAATTACCTAATACACACAGAACCGACGATTGACTACCTAAAGACTCCAAAGACAAACTTCATGAGGACCTGAATAGAACAGAGCTTCCAACCATTTCTAGTTATGAGTTGTAACACTTACATTATCCTTTTCTATGTGTGTCTTGATATGAATAGGAGTGAGAAGCACTTGTGTAGATAGAGACCACATTAATCATGAATTAGTGGCTGGTCTTCACAGTTCTGCCTAGTCTGGTTTGGTCCCTTCGGGTACATGCTCCCAAACTGTGTATGAATGGTTGGCCTCAATGGGAATCTGACTCTTAGCTTCTGAAATAGTCCTTTTCATCTGTATATGGTCAGCTCTGTCCCTTGCATTCCTGCTTTATCTTCTTAAAATAGATCCATTCATTGCTATCAAACCAGCTTTTCTTGAATGCTGCCTCTTTAAGTACTGAGTTCTTGATACCCGCATCCCTAGCTAAATGTGCACATTTGTAATTTAGACATTCTTTACCTGTATTTGTCCTACAAGAAGTAACATGGGTCATAGCCAGTCCAAGGAAGAATCTAAGAAACTTTTCTTCTCACATCTTTCATCCATTTTTCAGTCATACCAGGAATCAGAGCAAGAAAGAAGCTTATTTTAAAATTCACCCTGTGTGTATGATTTCCACACACTCCTCATCCAATAATTTATTCCACAAGCATATTTTGAATGTCATCATATTTTAGGGTCAGGCACTGTGCAAGAATCTTAGTATAAAAATGAAAAATATCATGTTCCTACCCTAAGAATTCTTTAAATTATTAAAGATACAGACATGTATATGTGTATATGTATACACACACACACACACACACACACACACATATATGGGCTTCCCAAGTGGCTCAGTGGCAAAGAATGCACCTGCCAAGCAGGAGATGCAGGTTCCATCCTTGGGTCAGAAAGATCCCCTGGAGAAGGAAATGACAACCCACTCCAGTATTCTTGCCTGGGAAATCCCATAGACAGTAGAGTCTGGTGGACTATGGTCCATGGTGTCACAAAGAGTCAGACATAACCTAGTGACTAAAAATTATACACACACGCACACTGTTTCCTTCAAGGTCTTCATAAGATAAAGGTATATATTTTAAAATGTCATCACCGCTGCCAATATTCATTTCACTCTCTAGTTGGGATATTTCCAGACAGGGCAAGGGAAAATAAGGGAAGAAGCCAGCCCAGGCATACTTCTGGCTGGCATACCTGACTTATTGCTTTGATTAAAATTGGATAAATCACCTCATTAACCCTACCATCCCAACCAAAAGATGCTACTACTTCCCAAATCTTTGCTTGATATGTGTCTTATCTTAGAAGATCTTAGTTGTTTGTATCATTTGACACGCATCCTGTCTCTCCCATTCCCAACTCTACCATACCTTGAGCTGATCTTGCTTTGTGTTGGTTGTTCTATTGTAACACTTACTACATAATATTATAGACATAAAGTCATAGATCAGCAATTGGAGCAAGGTTCCAAAGAATAGCAAGAAGAAATGAGAAAGGCTTCTTCAGCGATCAATGCAAAGAAATAGAGGAAAAGAACAGAAGGGGAAAGACTAGAGATCTCTTCAAGAAAATTAGAGATACCAAGGGAACATTTCATGCAAAGATGGGCTCGATAAAGGACAGAAATGGTATGGACCTAACAGAAGCAGAAGATATTAAGAAGAGGTGGCAAGAATACACAGAGGAACTGTACAAAAAAGATCTTCATGACCTGGATAATCNCCTGGGGTATCTCTTCACGAGTGCTCCATCAGAGCCACTGCACCTTACCTTTGACGAGGGGTATCTCCTTACCACCATGGTTCCTGACCTTCAACGTAGGATAGCTCCTCTAGGCCCTCCTATGCCTGCCCAGCCACCACTCCTTGGGTTGCTCCTCCAGGCCGCCGGCCCTGGCCTCAGGCGTGGGTGGCTCGTCTCAGCTGCCGCTCCTGGCCTCGGGGGCAAGGTGGCTTCTCCTGGCGATGTTGATAGCTCTCGGCTGTGCTCAAGTGCGGCAGCCGCCTCCGCCACCTGCGCTCAAGTGCGGCGTGTTAGGAAGTTTCAGTCATAAATTCTTCAAATACATTTTTTGTCCACTTTCTTTTTCTTAACCCCTATAATGTTAATAATGTTAGTAAGTGTGAAGTTGTGCCAAAGGACTTATCTTTAGAACTGTTCTCAATTTTAATTTTTTTCTTTATCCTTTTCTGATTGTGTGATTTCTGTTATTTTATCTTCCAGGCCACTTACGTATCCTTCTGTATTACCTAGTATGCTGTTCATTCCTGAAGTGTGTTTTTCATTTCAATTGCATTCTTCATCTCTGAGTCATTCTTTTTTACCTATTCCAATACTTGTTAAATTTCAGTGTTTCTGTGTTCTTCTCCTAGTTTAGTAATCATTCTTATTGTTATTTATTTCAACTATTTATCTGGTTAATTATGTATCTGTTTCTGTAGTTATTTTCAGAGAATTTTCTTTTTACTTTTCCTTCATTTGAAACAAATTCATCTTTTTTAATTGTTTTAACTTCCTCTGTCTCTATGAAATTAAGTGAAATAGTTACCTATCCTGTCTTTATGTAGGAGTGTCCTTACATAGGAGCATCACTGTGCAGTCTATATGAGTCCAGTAGCATTTGTGGGAGAGCTGGATCTGAAGTGAGCATGTATCACAGTTTCTCCCAGGAGTTGTTGCAAATATCACTCTGGTTGGAGGAGGGGCTGGAAATGGAGGGCCTAGAGCCATTTCAAGGACATCTATGCTCAATGGAAATCACCATTTTATTGGGAGAAGCTGTGGCCTTCACAGTGTTCTAGCAGAAGCCCTGCAGTTTGGGTCTTGGCTGGTTTCATGACCTCTAAATGTGTGTTGTACTCCATCTCAGAACCAGCACCTTCATCTCACAGAGGAGCATCACTGAAACAAGAGGTATCAGATTGTTCCCCTGGTGCTGGCTAGGACATGGACTAATATGGTCCTGGAAAGCCAGTCAGAATTCATAGTTCCCAATCAAACACCTCTGTGAGCACCAGCAGTGGCTGCCCTCACCTTGATCAGACGCAGTGCTGGGTCCAAGCCAGTCAGTGCCCTATAAGTGTGCACTTTTCTAGTAAATATCAGCATTTAACCTGGTGGGGAGTTGTGCCAGAGCTAGAAGGGCTAAAGCAAGCACTTGGTATGCGTTGGGGCAAATGATTGAATACTTGTGGAAAACCAGGCAGAACCCCAGGCAGTTGCAATTGGTTTCCTCTGCCTTGCTCCTAGGAGTAAGCTAGCATATGTACATTCTTCACTAGCAGAGTCTTTAGTTTACATTCCTCCTTTAAGCCTCACTGGTCTGAAGTCAGTTAAGGGAACTCATCTCCCTGATGTCAAATCCCAAGACTTGGGTTCTCAATGTGTAGTTTGAGGCTCTCTGATCTAGTAATATCACCTCCTCTTCTATGTCCTCTCTAAAGAGCCTGATCTGATTGGCCTTTCTACCCAACTCCAAATGGATCTTTCTTTGCAGACATTGTGTAAGAGTCTTTCTGACAGATTTCAGTCACTTCCAGTGATAACTGCCTTATATGTAGATATATTTTTTTATTTGTTTTCTGTGGAAGGTTATCCTACTTCACAGGCTTAATCTTTCCCTCACCAATTTTTTTTTAACTTTTAAATTAGACTTGTAAGTACATTATATACTACCAATATAACATCACAGAACCTAATTTTGACTGTGTATTTGCTTGGACTACCTTCTTATGTTGTTATGATGTTGCTTAGCATCCTTTTATTTTATTTCTACTTTTAGAAAAGGCAGAGGAACCAGAGATCAAATTGCCAACATCCGCTGGATCATGGAAAAAGCAAGAGAGTTCCAGAAAAACATCTATTTCTGCTTTATTGACTATGCCAAAGCCTTTGACTGTGTGGATCACAATAAACTGTGGAAAATTCTGAAAGAGATGAGAATACCAGACCACCTGACCTGCCTCTTGAGAAATCTGTATGCAGGTCAGGAAGCAACAGTTAGAACTGGACATGGAACAACAGACTGGTTCCAAATAGGAAAAGGAATATGTCAAGGCTGTATATTGTCACCCTGCTTATTTAAGTTATATGCAGAGTACATCATGAGAAACGCTGGACTAGAAGAAACACAAGCTGGAATCAAGATTGCTGGGAGAAATATGAATAACCTCAGATATGCAGATGACACCACCCTTATGGCAGAAAGTGAAGAGGAGCTAAAAAGCCTCTTGTTGAAAGTGAGAGAGGAGAGTGAAAAAGTTGGCTTAAAGCTCAACATTCAGAAAACGAAGATCATGGCATCTGGCCCCATCACTTCATGGGAAATAGATGGGGAAACAGTANATCACAATAAACTGTGGAAAATTCTGAAAGAGATGAGAATACCAGACCACCTGACCTGCCTCTTGAGAAATCTGTATGCAGGTCAGGAAGCAACAGTTAGAACTGGACATGGAACAACAGACTGGTTCCAAATAGGGAAAGGAGTACGTCAAGGCTGTATATTGTCACCCTGCTTATTTAACTTATATGCAGAGTACATCATGAGAAACGCTGGACTGGAAGAAACACAAGCTGGAATCAAGATTGCCAGGAGAAATATCAAGAACCTCAGATATGCAGATGACACCACCCTTATGGCAGAAATTGAAGAGGAACTAAAAAGCCTCTTGATGAAAGTAAAAGAGAGTGAGAAAGTTGGCTTAAAGCTCAACATTCAGAAAATGAAGATCATGGCACCCGGTCCCATCACTTCATGGGAAGTAGATGGGGAAACAGTGGAAACAGTATCAGACTTTATTTTGGGGGGGCTCCAAAATCACTGCAGATGGTGACTGCAGCCATGAAATTAAAACACGCTTACTCCTTGGAAGAAAAGTTAAGACCAACCTAGATAGCATATTAAAAAGCAGAGACATTACTTTGCCGACTAAGGTCCGTCTAGTCAAGGCTATAGTTTTTCCAGTATGGATATGAGAGTTGGACTGTGAAGAAGGCTGAACGCCGAAGAATTGACGCTTTTGAACTGTGGTGTTGGAGAAGACTCTTGAGAGTCCCTTGGACTGCAAGGAGATCCAACCAGTCTATTCTGAGGGAGATCAGCCCTGGGATTTCTTTGGAAGGAATGATGCTAAAGGTGAAACTCCAGTACTTTGGCCACCTCATGCGAAGAGCTGACTCATTGGAAAAGACTCTGATGCTGGGAGGGATTGGGAACAGGAGCAGAAGGGGATGACAGAGGATGAGATGGCTGGATGACATCACTGACTCAATGGGCATGAGTCTGAGTGAACTCCGGGAGTTGGTGTTCGACAGGGAGGCCTGGCGTGCTGCGATTCATGAGGTCGCAAATAGTCGGACACGACTGAGTGACTGAATTGAACTGAACTGAGGAACTCCTTTTAGACTTGGTCCCAAAAGTAAAGTTTATCCCTTCTGTGCCTAAAATTTCCATGCATTCATTTATTAAAAGGCTTAGATAAGTTATTCTTTGTGAATCAATCCAGTTTTAACTCACTTTCAAATGACATTTCCAACAAACCCTTCCAAGCTGCAAGGAGCCCCATGGGTCTGCTTGGATTATTCACAACTTAAATGAGAAGATTGCAGGTCATGCTCTCAGCTTTGGGGGTTGCATCCAAACTAGGTACAGTGAGCTAGAATGAAATTACTGAAACACTCCCTGTTCCTTTGTGACAAATGTCAGTTCCTTCTTTGAAAAAGAAAAGTTAACTGTCAAATGCTGTAGCAGCATGAACATTTTTACTTCAGAGGACTCTGGAGAAATGTTACAAGCCCAAAAGGTGGAACTGATTTTAGACTCTATTACCATATCAAAGAAATTTTCTGCTTCTTGACAAACATCATACCAAAAATATTTTAGATTCATCAGCCAAGGGCTTAGGACACCCTAGAGTGTGATGACTGTGGTTTCATGGCCAGGTGTATCTTAAGAATTTATGGGTCAGAAAATTGGAAAGGATGCAAAAGAGAAAAACCTTAATTTTAAATGATGGACTCAAAATAATTTTCAGATTGATTTTCCATTCATAGTGTGTAGACTACACTGACCGGAAGATCTGGTGAAATAAATCAGCCTATGAGGTCTGACAAAAATGAAAGGATGCTGTTGCTCACACAGCAGGGTTCACAGGACTCCAGTTGGAGCCCACACAAAATCATTCCGTCAGGCAGATTCGAGCTAAGTGAATATATGCAATGTTAGTAGTTTATTTAATTTTTGTTGGGATCCCATGAAGTTTTGTTCAGTGTGCTCAGAAGGCATGTACATGGAGGAACATACTTTGAGTTGGCGGGCAAGAAAGCAAACAATTTGAAGTGATACCAAAGGTGCTAGAACGAGTTTATGCAGCAGGAGCACAGAGGGAAGGGACAACTAACTTCAGAGGCCTATGGAAAAGCTCCAAAGGTGATATTTTTTGGGAGAAAAAAATTGTTTTTCAAGGCAGTTTAAGGAACCAGAAAAGGACTGCTGTAAATTTCTATTGCCTGTACCATAGAATGATGACAGATACAGCCAGAGAGATTTTAGGTTAAACTGTAAAAAAGAGCTTCCATTCAACCTTTTTTGATTTACGTTAACTTGGATTCTGAGAATGAAAGCTCATATATGCCTTTTCTATAGAAAAGTTAAGCTTTATCTTATGGAAAATGCAAAACAAACCAAAGCTTTTAAAGTCAGAATGACATGCATGGAATTGTTTCACAGTAGGATAGCCTTGGAGGAGCTCTGAAGTAGGTACTATGGTAGGAAGAAGCTGATGCCAGGAAAGCCACTGAGGAGACTGTGCACACAGTCTAGGCACAGGTCCGACAGTCTAAACAAGGGCAGGAGAGAGACTGAGAGGGAGCTGACGGGGCTCAAAACTGTCCCTTCCTCTTGGCCAAGACCATATGGAAGCTAGTCACCAAGTGAGACCAGGAAGGAAATTAGTTCCTTGTAATGTAAAGCAATCCTGAATATCCATTGGAAGGACTGATGGCTGAAGCTGAAACTCCAATACTTTGGCCACCTGATGTGAAGAACTGACTCACTGGCAAAGACCCTGATGCTGGGAAAGATTGAGGGCAGAAGGAGAAAGGTGATGACAGAGGATGAGATGGTTGGATGGCGTCACTGACTCGATGGACATGAGTTTGAGCAAGCTCTGAGAGTTGGTGATAGACAGGGAAGTGTGGCGTGCTGCAGTCTATGGGGTTGCAGAGTTGGACGTGACTGAGCAACTGAACTGAACTTACTGAACATAAAGCAGAGGTACTAGAGAAAAACTGGAGACTGAGAGGAGGAGAAAGCCAGAGCTGTCCCATTGTCTTTCTAGCCCTATAAGTGACTGTGGTTTTCTACTCTTGTTAAATCTTAAATGTCTCTGCTTTTCTTCTCAGCTCTTTCATTACCTGCTGAAACCAATTAACTGGATAATAGCCTCTCTGATAGATATACAACTGTAGCAGTGTCTATTTTCCTGACTGGAAATAGGATAATTAACACAAGAGATAGAATCAATACAAAGAAGAATGTATAAGAATTAATGACCATGGATATGGAGGTAAAGAAGGGAGTGGTAGTAATGACAGCTCAGACATTTTGAAGTCTTGAGGCTGAGTAAGAAAAATAATGCCAGTAAATACTCACTCTCTGAGAGTTAGAATGTGCCAGGAATCATTCTACATGCTTTACGTATGATAACTCATTTAATCCTTACAACAACTCTATGAGATAGAAACTTGCTGCCACTGCTAAGTCGCTTCAGTCGTGTCCGACTGTGTGATCCCATAGACAGCAGCCCACCAGGCTCCCCCGTCCCTGGGATTCTCCAGGCAAGAACACTGGAGTGGGTTGCTATTTCCTTCTCCAATGCATGAAAGTGAAAAATGAAAGTGAAGTCGCTCAGTCGTGTCTGACTCTTCACGACCCCATGGACTGCAGCCCACCAGGCTCCTCCATCCATGAGATTTTCCAGGCAAGAGCACTGGAGTGGGGTGCCATTACCTTCTCCATGAGGTAGAAACTTAATGTTATATAATTTTACAGATAATAAAAACCAAAGTTAGAGAGTTTAAATCATTTACCCACAATCACAAATTAGTGAATAACAGAGAGCTTAGTGGCCAATAACGCAGGGAAAGGTTTGAGGAGAAGGACGAGACAGTGAGCTCATATCTGGGCATGTGATATACTTGCCGAACATCCAAGCCTAGAGGTTCTGTAGTTGGAAGTACAGCCTGTAATTTAAGAGACAGATTAAAGCTGAGGGTGTGCGTCATTGTTGTATAACTAACTATATGTTTATGCTAATATGATGTCAGGTAGAAAAAAACTGGGGGAAAAAAGGTTTAAAAAGTAGTGGATGTTATTGAATAAATGAGGCAGTTGAACTGGCCCGTTCTCTTGAATACAGTCTATGGACAAAATGACTGCCAGTAAGATGCCCCCCAAATTACCATGCTATGCTGCTATGATATAATCCCCAATTTTCCCTATTGTACCACTAACTTGTCACCACTTAATAAATTAGTATGGGAGTTTCTTGGCAGCACCGACTGTGTATATTTCAAACAGTCAATCGAACACCAAGTATCTACTGAGCTCTTGGTAAATGGTTAGCTATATATGTGGTTCTGTAGGGGATTTAAGAGAAACCCAAGATACTGTCTCCTCTCTGAAGTACTTTACACAAGCAGATTGTCACATATTCTGTACCTCTATCTTATGACTTCATTGGAAGCACTACACACAGTGAGAGGCTCAGACAATACTCAGAGAACAGGTTTTTAATGACAAGGGGGTGATTGGAAATTCCTTCACGTTTGAAAAACTCTCAGTTTGATAATTCTGGGAACTTTAAAGATGTCTAAAATTTCCCATACAATTCTCATGGAACTTCTTTGTTGCAAAAGGGTGTAAGTCATAAGATGAGGTCATACATTCAAATTTTTTTTTGAGAATTCTCCACGTTAATCCAATGGGATAAGTCCTAAGGATACAAAAAGGGGTAAAACTTCCCCCCTGAAAATGATGCAGAATAAAAGTAATGACTATAAAGCAGTGTATTAAGGGTTACAATAGGACTGTTCATTGGCTAGTACTGTTCATTGGCTGAGTTAGATTCAAAAAAGCATCTAACTCAGGCAGGGAGAGGATATTAGGTCATGCCTGCAGGAGAAGATGGAGCTGGAGCTAAGTCTTAGGAGACAAGTCAGAATTAACTGAAGAGGGATAAGGCATCCTGGACAAAAGTAAGCCTACTTCACAGCATGGAGGTGTCAGCTAGGGATATTCGGAGGTTGTAAACCAGAACTAGAATGAAAGGAGTGTGAGCAGATGCCACTTACTGTAACTCTGAAAGGTTACAGGAAGATCGAAGCTGCAGGGCCATGTTAGTCATACGCAGGGGCTTTCATTACAGCCCCACAGGAGTGAGAGGAGCCACTGAGGGTTTTAATGAGGGGAATGAAATGATGACGTTCACCTCTAAATGAAATCAAATCAGTGATATATGAGAATGTATTTGCTGGTGGTTGCGAGGAGTGGGAAGGAGTGGAATGTGGGGCTGAGACAGCACTTGGGAGGCTATTGCAGAAACCCAGGCAAAAAATTATGAGGGTAACTAACGTCTTTCTCAAATCAGCCAAGAAGCCCATTCACAATGACCTTTGGTTCTGATGTGTAAACAGAAGGAATTTATTTTCCCTATCTTTCTTTTTTAATGATTATTATTTAATGTAGGTTATAACCCTTCCTGGAACAGTTCACTAAGACCCCCGGAAAGAGGCAGCCATTAAAATTAAGCTGAGTGAGATGGAAAGTGGGGCTGTAAAAACTCCACCGCAGCCACCTGGAAACAGAAAATGTTAGGTTTGTGAGTCCTGGCAGGCTTCATGGGAAGGAACCCTGTACTTTCAGTCAAAAAGGAGAACCAGGAGCTGGATTTTCTTTTGAGTTTTCAATTTTAAACTTAAAGCGAAATGAGTTACTAGGGTATAGAAAGGGTCAACATCTGTCTTTTCTAATTCTAGGAATATAAACATTGAAACTCCTTTGTACTCACTAAAAGCAATGACTGGTAACAGAGTTGGAAAGAAATTGTCAAAGCCAATGGTATTAAAGTATAATTTTTGAAAAGATATAAACTCATAACTTCCAGACAAATATAAAATGAACATATGTCAAAGATTTTATTTAATTCGTTAGTTAACAAGGGAACAGTAAGATCCTAAAATTGGTCTTATGTTTATTTGAGAATCTGAGTATATATAGGCAATTTAATAAGTTGATGGGTTAGATACAAAATGGTTAGTGTCTAACAGGTCTATAAACCCTTTAGTCGTGTATTCTACCAGTCAGTAATTATTTGCATCTCTACTGGGCAAAAGTTTTCATGGTTACCCTTGCTCCTGAAGAGTTGTAAAACAATCAGTAGAAAGTCATACCCAGCACTTTCTTGTAATCAAAGACCTGTCCCAATTGTTAGGTAATCTTTCTGACAAAAGAGCTTTTGGTGAGAATGCAGCTTTAATTCTAGCATGGAGGAAACTACCAAGGGTAACAAATTCAGATTTGGACATAGCAATACCATGATAACAGCAGTAGAAGAGGGGGTTAAGCATATGAACTGACAAGTCAGAAAAGAAGAAATAAAAATGACCAATAGACATACTCAAAATGTTCACTCTCACCAGGATGTCTAAGAAATGTTAGTTAAACCAGTAAGGTTCCAGTTCACCCCCCCCCCGCCCGCGCCCCCAAACTAATAAAAGCAAGCTTAGATGAGGATATCCAGTGTTAGCAATACTATAGGGAAATAAACACTGCCATAATCAGCATATGGCAGTATAAAGTGAAAGCAGCTCTCTGGCTCCGACTCCAGTCCTTAGGGCACCACTGTACTGTGCTTCACATCCCTGCTTAAGAGCAGAAAAATGGCATGAACAGAACCCAGGGAAGCTCACCTCTTCCCTAGAACCTTCTGGTTGTGCCAGGGTTACGATTGCACTACTCCCAAGTTTAGTAAGGCAGAGAGGCCCCCAGAGCATCCACAGTTAGCTTCCAATAGAGAAAAAATCATCTTACATTATTTTTTTTAATCTTCCATTATTATCACTGTTGGCAGAGGGGTAGTGTGTGCTGTGAATGGTCACAGAAGGGGGAAGATGTGCCATTCCTTGGAATCAGGAGGCTAGTGCTATTGCCTACTCCCCTCCCATCACATCTCCTTCTCTCACACACACACACACGTGCACATCACATTCCCCTAACAAGGCTTGTCTATCTATAAAAGAGATCTGGTAAACTTATTCACAAGATCAGTTCAGTTCAGTCACTCAGTCATGTCCCACTCTTTGCAACCCCATGGACTGCAGCACTCCAGGCTTCCCTGACCATCACCAGCTCCCAGAGCTTGCTCAAACTCACGTCCATTGAGTCAGTGATGCTGTCCAACCATCTCATCCTCTGTCGTCCCCTTCTCCTTCCGCCTTCAATCTTTTCCAACATCAGGGTCTTTTCCAATCAATCAATTCTTCACATCAGGTGGCCAAAGTATTAGAGTTTCAGCTATAGCATCAGTCCTTCCAATGAATACTCAGGACTGATTTCCTTCAGGATTGACTGGTTTGACCTCCTTGCAATCCAAGGGATTCTCAAGAGTCTTCTCCAACACCACAGTTCAAAAGCAGCAATTCTTTGGCGCTCAGCTTTCTTTATAGTCCAACTCTCACATCCATACATGACTATTGGAAAAACCATAGCTTTGACTAGATGGACCTTTGTCGGCAAAGTAATGTCTCTGCTTTTTAATATGTTGTCTAGGTTGGTCATAGCTTTCCTTCCAAGAAGCAAGTATCCTTTGATTTCATGGCTGCAGTCACCATCTGCAGTGATTTTGGAGCCCAAGAAAATAAAGTCCATCACTGTTTCCACTGTTTCCCCATCTATTTGCCATAAAGTGAAGGGGCTGGATGCCATGATCTTAGTTTTCTGAATGTTGAGTTTTAAGCCAACTTTTCCACTCTCCTCTTTCACTTTCATCAAGGGGCTCTTTAGTTCTTTGCTTTCTGCCATAAGGATGGTGTCATCTGCATATCTGAAGTTACTGATGTTTCTCCTGGCAATCTTGATTCCAGTTTGTGCTTCATCCAGCCCAGCATTTTAGCATTTTGAATGATGTACTCTACATATAAGTTAAATAAGCAGGGTGACAATATACAGCTTTGATATACTCCTATCCCAATTTCGAACCTGTCTGTTGTTTCATGTCCAGTTCTAACTGTTGCTTCTTGAGCTGCATACAGATTTCTCAGGAGGCAGGTCAAGTGGTCTGGTATTCCTATCTCTTTAAGAATTTTCCACAGTTTGTTGTGATCCACATAGTCAAAGGCTTTGGTGTAGTCAATAAAGCAGAAATAGACATTTTTCTGGAACTCTCTTGCTTTTTTGATGATCCAATGGATGTTGGAATTTGATCTCTGGTTCCTCTGCCTTTTCTAAATCCACCTTGAACATCTGGAAGTTCACGGTTCACGTATTGCTAGAGTCTGGCTTGGAGAATTTTGAGCATTACTTTGCTAGCCTGTGAAAGTGAAAGTGAAGTCATTCAGTCATGTCCAACTCTTTGCAACCGCATGGACTGTAGCCTACCAGGCTTATCCATCAATGGGGTTTTCCAGACAAGAGTACTGGCATGGGTTGCCTGTTTCCTTCTCCAGGGGATATTCCCAACCCAGGGATCGAACCCAGGTCTCCCACATTGCAGGCAGACGCTTACCCGCTAGCGTGTGAGATGAGTGCAGTTGTGCAGTAGTTTGAATATTCTTTGGCATTGTCTTGCTTTGAGATTGGAATGAAAACTGACCTTTTCCAGTCCTGGTTGCCACTGCTAGTCCTGTGGCTTTTTCTAGTCCTGTGTCCACATTCACATGATACTTCCTGATGTTTGGTGTTACTACTTGCAAAAGTGTTTGCATTTCAAAAGAAAATTTCTATTTAATCTATATTTGGTCTATATGTATCCCAAGTCTGTGCTGATAGAATTCCAAAGCTTTCTTTGGATGGGAAGGAAAAAACGAAAATCAGACTGACAGAGAAAATAAATGCTTTGAAGGGGCCAAGCACATAAGTGATGTATTTTCAGAAAATATGGGATAGAGTTGAAGAAGGCAAACAACTGAAAACTTGTCTTTGGAGCGCTTTACTCCTTAGTTCTGGCAGATAATAATGTTTACCTGACCAAATAGTGAAAGAAGTTTCTGTATCACAAGCAAATATAATCCATTAAGCATAGCACTAGGGGGGAACTTACTGTTTTACATTATCATGTTCAGTAATGAGAATACCCAGTTGAGTAAGTCATGGTCCTTTGAACTGAAATGCTATGAAATCTAAAAGTGTCAGTCAATTTAAATAATAATAATAAACACAATAAAGATAATACTTATTAAGTGCTTACTGTTCTGGATACTGTTCTAACTAATTTTCAAATATGAACTCATTCCTAGCTTGGACCAAAGTGAACACTATTTTAAACCATAAATTATTACTATTCCTATTTTTCAGTAGAGAAAACTGAAATAAAGAAACCCTAAGTGACTTGCCCAAGGTCATCACACAACTGGTAAATGGCAGCACATTCTACTAACAGAAATCTATTTTGAATTCCATCTATCTGTCTATCTATCATCTATCTGGGCTTCCCACAAGGCTCAGTAGTAAAGGATCTGCCTGCCAAAGCAAGAAATGCAGGAGACATGGGTTCAATTCTTGGATCATGAAAATTCCCTGGAGTAGAAAATGGCACCCCACTCCAGCATTCTTGCGTGGAAAATCCCATGGACAGAGGAACCTGGTGGGCTACAGCCCATGGGGTCATAAAGAGTTGAACACGACTGAGCAACTGAGCATGTATCTATCTTGTGTCTGTATATCTATCCCTAGTCCATCAGGTAAAGGGAGGTGTTCCACACTGGGCGATGCAGGGAAATCTGCAGATGGCATGCTATAATAATGGTGATAGACTCATAAATTCAGACAGAAACTTTTCGGCTTCACTTTGTCTTCTCACCCAGAGGCTTGGCACAAATATGTTGCCATTGCTGAGTTTATTTTTATCCTCCACGTTTGCCTACAACTGCAGTCTGGGGGGGAGTCCTTCTGGAGTGACAGTGCCCTAGGTTACCCTCTGTGAGAGGACTGCTGGGGTCACCTCTGCCTTCCCTCTGCACACCCAGGGCTCCAGGCATAACTGAAGAGTACAAATACCACCAGTCTTGCCACCAGCCCCTCCAGTGGCAGCATCTGGGAAGTGGGATCCAGTGGTTGGTAAACCTCCCAGGAGCAGCCCAGCAGATTCTCCACCAATAAACTGTGGCCCTCTGGCAAGTCAAATGACTGCCAGATTGGCTGGGAGTGGGAAGAAACAGATATGTTTAATCTTTCAGACTGGAAAAGGGGAAACTCTAATTCACGAGGAGTCAGGCTTCGGAAAGAGCAGACCAGTCGTCGTGGTTGATGTTTCCTGGTGTTCTATAGTTGCCGTTTGTTCTGTTCCCAGAATCGGGAATCTCTGCAAACAACACACACACACAACCCAGTCATGTGGATTTCCACTGAGTCCAAAGTCCAGAACCTGGGACAATAATTTTTACAAGGTGATCACTGAGCAAGTCCTGAAACTTTTTTCTCTTGTAGCAAAAAGAAAAAGGAAAAAAAAAAAGGTTTTTAGATGCAGCTTGCTACAATTTCTTCAAAAGAATAGCCATTTTAGCCTGCGAATATTTTCCTTCTTAAAAGTTTTGACAATGAGGGTACAAGTGAAAGGAAGAGACAGAGAAAGAATGGTGATCAATATAAAAGTGATTTCCTTACTTTCATTACAGTTTCTATGATGGTAGCAGTCTTTGGGCTTACCTACCCCCACTCTAGTACTCTTGCCTGGAAAATCCCATGGATGGAGGAGCCTGGTAGGCTGCAGTCCATGGGGTCACTAAGAGTTGGACATGACTGAGCGACTTCCCTTTCACTTTTCACTTTCATGCATTGGAGAAGGAAATGGCAACCCACTCCAGTGTTCTTGCCTGGAGAATCCCAGGGATGGGGGAGCCTAGTGGGCTTCTGTCTATGGGGTCGCACAGAGTCGGACACGACTGAAGCGACTTAGCAGCTGCAGCAGCAACCAAGCACTAAGTGAACTCTGGGAGTTGATGGACAGGGAGGCCTGGCGTGCTGCAATTCATGGGGTTGCAAAGAGTCGGACATGACTGAGCGACTGAACTGAACTGAACTGAACCAAGCACTAAAGGAGATTAGAGATAATTAGGGCACCAGCGATTCTTGTGGAACAGGAAAAAGAAATTCTGATCTGGATACTGGAGTAGCTTAAAGAAAGATTTTAGACTCTTCACAGATCTTTAAAGAGAAAAGAGAAAATCATCCATTTTAATGATTTAGACATTCATTAGCATTGGATTTTTTTTCTCCAGATATACCCCCAAGGTTTTTATTCTGCAATTCCAAGTTTCCTATTGCCTGTTTGCTTGTCTGTTTGTTTCCCTGTAGGAAAGCTTCCTCTGTTCTAGCTTTTTTATTCTTCTTTCCATAGTGAAACTATTACTCTGCAAAGTTGAATAATCTCTTACTTCTACCAAAATATGCTTCCCTTTATTTATAACACATAATTACCTCCTTGGAATTTCATTTTCTTGCATTTTCTGTGAACTTTCCAGTGGAAGAAGCATTGGCTTTCGCTAAGCTGAATATCTTACGTGCATGTGTCCTCAGTCGTGTCTGACTCTTTGTGACCCCAGGCTCCACTGTCTATGGGATTTTCCAGGCAACAATACTGGAGTGTGATGCTTTTTCATACTCCAGGAGATCTTCCTGACCCAGAGATAAAACCTGTGTCTTCTGCATCTCCTGCACTGGCAGGCTGATTCTTTACCACTGTGCCACCTGAAAAGTCTTAGTATCCTATGAATTTACCTCAAATTAAAACGAAGTGACCGTGATGACTCATTTTTCCCATTCTTTGTATTCACACCTCCTTTGAAATATTAGATCTTGTATTATGATAATATAAAGCTTTAAGCTACATCCAACACTCAAGAAATGCAACTGGTGATGATGGTGAAGATTTTCAAGTAGTTTATCAAAATCAATAAAAATTTAAGACTAACATCTCTTATCTATTAATATTAGCACTTAGCATAATTTCCAAAAATCAAAATTTTGCATTGAATGTTCTATTTTCTAGAGTTAGAGAGCAAAGACACTGGCTCCTTAGAAGAAAAGTTACGACCAAACTAGACAGCATATTGAAAGGCAAAGATCCATCTAGTCAAAGCTATGGTTTTTCCAGTAGTCATGTATGGATGTGAAAGTTGGACTAGAAAGAAAGGTGAGCACCAAAGAATTGATGCTTTTGAACTGTGGTGTTGGAGAAGACTCTTGAGAGTCCTGTGGACTGCAAGGAGATCAAACCAGTCAATCCTAAAGGAAACCGATCCTGAATATTCATTGGAAGGACTGATGCTGAAGCCCAAACTCCAGTACTTTGGCCACACGATGAGAAAAACTGACTCATTTGAAAAGACCCTGATGCTGGGAAAAATTGAAGGTAGAAGGAGAAGGGGACAACAGAGGATGGTTGAATGGCATCACCTACTCGGATGTAAGTTTGAGTAAACTCTGGGAGTTAGTGATGGACAGGGAAGCCTGGACTGCTACAGTCCATGGAGTTACAAAGAGTCGACACAAGTGAGTGACTGAACTGAGAGAGCAAAGTTCTGATTAATCAGATGTACTGATTGAAAGAAATTGTATTGTACAGCATATGAATGACTGATCTTCAGGAAATTTGAATACAGCCAGATATTTTTAATACCAAAATTTTACTGAAATGTTTAATTTTTATTATTTGCTATGGCAAGGGTACTTTGGAATCCTATGGTATCTCAAGATTATTACGAATTTAGTTGTCGTTCCTCTGGCTGATAGATAGAACTTCACTGTCAGTCAGAGCACCAGAGTTCTAGACCTAAGTTGGTCAACTAACAGTATGGTTGGGTAAGCCTCTTCCTCTTGGCCTTCACTTCCTGAACTGTGAAGTGAGATGACCATGCTAGACAATCCCTTAGGTCCACCCTAGCTCTAACAGTCTGTGCCTGTGTTAGCACATACTGAGGGAAGCAGTTATCTAACCTATATGCAACTAATGAAATGCCATATTACCTAAACAACCCCAAAGATCATAACATATGTAATCTCTTAACATATAAATAATTAACAATAATAGTGAAAAAAATCTAGGTCGTTGAAACCGAAATGCTTTGGAAAATGCTTTGACTCAGAGAATGTGTCCACATGATATTCAGATTTCTGTTTGAAGAAAAAGTAAATTCTGTCCAACTTCTAGTATTTACATACACAATTGAAAATTAGATTTACTAGAATCCAAAGTAAACTGGACTGTTAAATCATATTAATGAGAGATGCTGTTATGATTGCCCCTGGAGAGGTAGGTCAGTAGATACCCATTTGGACTACTTATGATGGTGAACAAAAGACTGACGCACTTAAAACATGAAGAGAATCTTCAGGATCACCAAACCCAGCCCTGACTTTAACAGATTTTGGTGACTAAAGTCTAGAAAGATGGAGTTTTAATTCATTTTATTTAATAAACACACATGTAGAAAGCATCATTCCAGTGCTTTACAAATTCCAAATCATTTTTAGAACAACCCTATACACAGATACTATCATTATCTTCTGGTACAGCTAAGAAAACTAAGACATAGAAAGGCTGAATAACTTGCCCAAGATCACACAACTAGTAAGCAGGCAAAGCCAGAATTTGAATATAGTACTGATTTTGCTTATGATTATGGGTAATGTATTTTGATAGAGGGAAAATAAAGAGTCTGCAGTATTTTTCCAATATACTTCACAGTTAAGAGGTTGTAAAAATATCTTAAGACCTCTGGTGGTCATAACCTTTTGTTCCATTGAGATAGAGTTGATTTACAATATTAGTCTCAGGTGTACAACATAATGATTCAAATTTTTTAAGATAATACTCCATTTAAAGATACCATAAACTATTGACTGTGTTCCCTGTGCTGTACAATATATCCTTGTAGCTTATTTATTTTGTACAATTTGTACCTCCACTCATATCCCTATCTTGCCCTTTCTCACTTCCCTCTTCCCATTGATGTAGAGAAGTGATTCTCTTTGTCACTGAGTCTGCTTCTATTGTGTTATATTCATTCTTCTGTTTTATTTAGACTTCAAATATAAGTGATAACATACCAGCATTTGCATTACTTATTTCACTAAGCATAACATAATACCTTCCAGGTTCATCCATGTTGTTGCAAATGGAAAAACTTCATTTTTTCTTATGACTGAGTAGTATTGCATAGTATATATAAACCATGTCTTCTTTATCCATCTATTGATGGACACTCAGGCTGCTTTTATATCTTCACTATTGTAAATAATGCTACTATGAACATTGGGGCACATGTATCTTTTCAAATTAGTGTTTTCATTTTCTCTGGATATATATCCAGGAGTAGAATTGCTGGATCATAGGTAGCTCTGTTTTCAGCTTTTTGAGGAAAGTTCTCCACCGTGGCTACATCAATTTACATTCTTACCGATAGTATAGAAGAATTCTCTTTTCTCCACATTCACGCTAAAATTTGTTATCTGTGGTCTTTTTGATGATAGCCATTTTGACAGGTGTGAGGTGATATCTCCTTGTGATTCGATCTGCATTTTTGTGATATTAATGATGTTGAACATCTTTTCATGTGCCTGGTTGCCATCTGTATATCTTCTTTGGAAAAATTTGAGTTCAGGTTTTCTGTCCATTTTTTAATTGAGTTCCTTTTATTTGGGGGGGAATATTATATTGTATGATCTGTTTACATGGTTGAGATATTAATCCCTCCTTGGTCATATTATTTGCAGAAATATTTTCTCCCTTTCAGTAGACTGTCTTTTCATTTTGTCTGTGGTTTCCATTGCTTGCAAAAGCTTTTAAGTCTAACTGTGTCCTGTTTATTTATTTTTTTCTTTTGTTTCCTTTGCCTTATGAGACAGATATAAAAAATATTGCTATGATTTATGTCAGAGAGTATTCTGCCTGTGTTTTTCTTTTAGAATTTTTATGGTTTCTGCTGTTACATTTAAGTTTTTAATACATTTTATTTTTGTATATAGTGTGAGAAAATCTTCTAAGATCTTTGCAGGGTAGTAAACAGCAAACATTAGCTGATTGAGTGTATGCATTGACTCTTAACCAAAAGATAGAGGAGGTAAGTAAAATGAGTACTTCCAGTTCAAAATTGTGTATTGAAAAAGAGAGACTAATTGTAATGATACAAAAGATGACTTTAAAAAATAGAAAAATAAGAAAACAGAATGGTGCTAACAGGGTCAGAATAGACATTAATGTAATTATTTTCTGGAAACTGATTTTTAAATCTCAGACTTGGTGTGTATAAAAAACAGCACAGAAAATAGGGGCAAAGTGATAAAAAAAAATTTACTTTGGGAAGGGAGCTGGATGATAAAAGACGCACAGAGTACTTTGTAGTTCTGCCCTTTCTGGTAGCAGTGGGCCTTTATACAGTCACCTGAACTGTTTGGACCTTTGTTTTCACAGGTATGTACTCTGAGGACAGTGGTATTCACTTTTTTTTTTTTATCAGAAATAGTTTAAAGCTTTAACTCTCATCCGTAAATGAGATTAGAAGTAATTCATAAAGGGTCCAGCACATTGACATTTACTTGATCAGTAAATGTTTACACAAATATGAGATGATAATTACAATAACAGAATTATTGAACTTTTTCTCAAATAAAATTAATAGACACTCTCTTTGTGTTTTGGATGTCATTCCTCTCCAGTCTCTCATTCTCAAGCTCATCTTCACCATGCCGTTCTTTTCTTTCCCCAACACTGATAAAGTCTTTTGAATGCTAAACTACTAAGTTCAGGACAGATAATCATATACTTTTGTGACTATGTTATTGAACATTATTGTCCAAAGAGTCTAAATTTGCTTGCATACTAAATTATTTTCATATTAAAAATAAAAAAGAATTTCTGAATATACAACTCTGTTTTGATAACACATGGATTCTATAAAATAGGCACAGTCCACTCTATTTTACATTTGAAGAATGTAATGTCCAGAGAAATTAAGTAATTTGTCCAAACTTTTCATCAGTCAGGCAGACTGAGATGAAAAATCTCTCCCACATCAAACTCATCAAATTCCCCACTTCTCAAATACAGCAAGGGTTATTAAATATAGTCAAGAAATGAAAATCCCCAATTTTAAGAAAGTATGAGAAAATTTCTTAAAGAAAAGGTACAAATGCTGTGGGGTTTACAGGAAATTCACAAAGAAGTGCATGGAAGAGGAGAGTTTAAGAGTCTGGCCCAGGGAGGGAAAGAGCACCAGGGAAGTTTAGAATCCACTTAGAACCATAAGTAGAAAATATATGAGAACTGGAAACCCAGGCTTATATAGTAGTTGGGTATGAAGTTCATGGAACCATATGGTTAAAGTTACTCAAAATGAGAAATTAACTTGAAAACTGGAATGAGTCCAGGGAAATCATAGGGTTCCTGCAGACTAGTTTAGAGAAGCATTTCCACATCCCCAAACATACTAAACTCCAGTAGAAAGTATTTTGTGCCTGAAAATGATGTTAAAGTATAATTGTAAATCTCGTGGTTAAATAAACTAGCATTCAGAAGAGACAATAGACCCTACAAGAAAAGAAATCTGCACACCAAAAATTATATAATAAAACATCTAAAAGGGAACTATAAATATATCTGAAATGGTCACAGATATCAAGGAATGGATGCAACATAAAGTAGAAACGAATATTTTTTAAAGAAAGAAAAAAATATAAAAATGAGTAAATCATTTTCTATAAATGGGAAATATAGTCATTGATGTGAAAAGCTGAATGTATGGCTTAAATAACAACTCTATTCTTTATTGTGGTGCCTTGGAAGCTATCAGCCACTTCTGAATGAAGCTAAACATCTCTTTCCTGGCCACTGGCTGCCAGAAGCTCTTTGAAGTGGACAATGAATGAAACCTTCATTCTTTCTATGCGAAGAATATGAACACAGAAGTTGCTGCTGATGCACTGGCTGAATAATGGAAGGGTTATGTGGTCCAGATCAATGATGGGAACGATAAGCAGGGTTTCCCCGTGAAGCAGGGTGTCTTGACCCATGGCTGAGCTGCCTGCTGCTGAGTAAGGGACATTCCTGTTACAGACCAAGGAGGACTGGAGAGAGAAAGTGCAAATCTGTACGGGGTTGCATTGTGGATGCCAATCTGAGTATTCTCAATTATGAAAAAAGGGGAGAAGAATATTTCTGGACTCACTGATACTACAGTGCCTCATTGCCTTGATCCCAAAAGAGAATCCAAAAGCTTTTCAATCTCTAAAGAAGATGATGTCTGCCAGTATGTTGTGCAAAAGCCCCTCAACAAAGAAGGTAAGAAACCTAGGACCCAAGATTTTAAGACCCAAGATTCAGTGTCTCGAGATTCCACGATTTCTGCAACACAAATGTGGGCGGAATTGCTCTGAAGAAGGGGGGGGGGGGTGGGATTGGGAGTTTGTGTACACTCGCGGCTGATTCATGTAAATGTATAGCAAAATGAATACAGTATTGTAAAGCAAAACAAACTAAAAAATAAAAATTACTTTAAAAAATTAATACCATCAAAAAATAAATAAAGGATATTAATTATTGTGAAAAAAAACCAGTGTACTAAGAAAAATAAAGAAGAGGCTGCAGAATATACTAAATGCAGAATATACTAAACTTTTGGCCAAGAGAATGAAGGAAGCCAAAGAAAAACAACAGGAACAGATTGCGAAGAGAAGGAGGCTGTCCTCTCTGACAGCTTCTAAGTCTGAGTCCAGTCAAAAATGAGATGTTCCAAGAGTAACAAATAGATAAGATCAGACATCAAAAAAAAAATCTCTATACAGATAAAGATAGAAACCGGATGTACACTCGTGGCTGATTCATGTCAATGTGTAGCAAAACGAATACAGTATTGTAAAGCAAAACAAACTAAAAAATAAAAATTAATTAAAGAAAAAACAAAAAAATTAAATAAATAAATAAAAGAAAGTAAATCTAAAGGCATCACACAGAAAATCAGCAGGGAAAGGATAATGGGATAGAAGAAATTAAGAGACAACTAAGAAAGAAGAATTGAAATTTTGTTGTTTGTTTTTTTTTTTTTCAAATTTCAGAAGGAAACAACAGCAAGAGTAAAGAGAAAACTTTGGAAAAGACAATGGATATAATTTTCCAGAACTAAAGAAAAATATGATTCCATACATTGAAGAATCACAGTTTTGAACAGGATAAATAGTGATAAATATACACCTAGATAAGTGTAGAGTATTAAAACCCTCAAAAACCTACCAAACAACAGGTTACTTACAAAGGAATGGCAGTAAGAAGGTAGAATTCTCATCAACAGATGCCAGTTTAAAGTGGAATAAATGTCTCAAAAGGGCTGAGTTCTATAAGCAGCTAAAATATCCTTACAGAGTGAGCACAGAAATTACATTTTCAGGCATAAAAAGACTGCAGTTACTATTTCCATATCTGTGCTAAGAGAATTACAAAAGGACAAAACTTTAACAAAATGAAATGTAATGTGGAAGAAAAGAATAGAAAAAAACAAGATGTACAAGTAAGCAAAGAAATTGCTACCCATACTAACTATTTAGTGCCTGTTTTAAAATTATAATGACCAATGGGGATTAAGTTTAATTCGATTTGGAACTAAAATTTTAGGCAGTAATAATATAAACAGCTAAACTGTCCTAAAGTTCTATTGTTTAAAAACACACATAAAGATAGTGGTTAACTTTAATTGTGCACGTTAAAAATGTAAAGATATGAATGTGCCAAGATGTATGTATCCACTTTACTGTTGCTAGACATTAGATTGTTTCCAGTTTGGGGCTGTTATGAATAATATTGCTTTGAACATTCTTAGGCATCTCTGGATGCACATAAGACAATAATATATGGCAGTGGAAATGAATAAAATACAACAATTCACAACAGCATCAATTAATCTCACAAGAAAGAATATATATCCTGTTATCTCACTAAAAAAAAAAAAGACTGCTAAAACTGGAAAAACTAATTTATTGGTTTTTTTGAAGTTAAAGTGTTGACCTTTGAGGAGGAAGAAAGAGGAGTAGTGCTCTGGAGGGGCATCAAGGGGACTTCTAGGATATGAGGAATATTCTATTTCTTGACAATAGTTACTTGATATGACATGACTGTGTTCATTTTATGAGACTTTATTTCATTGTACAATTATGACCTGGATTTTTCTGTATGTGTATTATAATTCAGTAAAAAGTAGTTTATTTTTTATTGTAAATTTACCACCAAAATAATATAAATAAATTATATAATTTTTTAACCCAGTAAAGGAAGAAAAAGAATTAAAAATATGTCTAAAGGATCGAAAGCAGAAAAGAAATAAAAATAGGCTCTTCTCCAACACCACAGGTCAAAAGCATCAATTCTTCGGCGCTCAGCCTTCTTCACAGTCCAACTCTCACATCCATACATGACTAGCAATCTTGAATCCATCTGCTCCCTTAATTCCTCTTTGACTTGTAATATAACATATTCACAGGCTCCAGGGTTTAGGGCATCTTTGGGAGGTCATTGTTCTTCCTAGTACAGATATATTTGGCAGATGGTCACCAAAAAAAAAAAAAAAAAAAGCCAAGTACAGTGATAGTTATTACTACATGGCATAATAGTTTATAAATCAAAACGTGTTAGTAGGGAAAAGGGAGAAGCTACTAATGATAAAATCTACCGAAAAGATTAACAATGTGATTGGTCCAATAAGAATTAAATCCAGGACTTGGACTCAAGTTCTGTGTCTTCTAGTTCAGTATTTCTACTAACAAAAATTTCTAAAGAACACAGACCAATAGAAGGTGGTACTTGAAGCTCTCTGTGCAAGTACTGGTAAATGTCTTGCCCCAAATGAAAATAATAATTATGACCCAGACCACAGGGCTGTTGTATGAAATACCTTAAGATTAAGGCACACTGCAGCTATCATATAAATGTTAAATAAAAATAATATTTCCTGTATCCTTACTAGGGTTGGGCAAATCCAGATGTATATTGTACTTTTCACATATTTCAAAATATTTTCAAATGTTTTGGTTTGGGTTCAATAAAAACCTCAAGTACATTTTGCCAAGTGCTTTTTCCATTAATTATTCAATCCATTTGTATTTCAAGGGAAATTCAGTCCACATGTTTCTAATTCATTTAGCACTAACTCATCAAAATATTGTTTCTCTCAGTGCTATTTTCTGTCCAAGAGGCTTTTTAAGCCCTCTCCTCCTTTTTTTTTTTTTTTAAATTTCTTAGAGACAAAAAGACAGTTTTCCAAGGGCAAATCCTAGTAAACTACCAAAAAATTTACTAAACATTGCAACTAGAATTCTCTGAGTTTCCAAGTCCCCTGTCAGTCTACCCTGGTCCACGTCACCTCTCTCCCCTATTCCCTGGTTTCCTTAACTTTTTCTTTCCTTTGATCAGGTTCTTCTTTGTTCTCATTGACCCTCCACAGATTTCAGGTTTTCTATCATCGAAGTCCATAGGCCTCCAGACACCTTAATCCTCTTGGTGAACCCCTCCCTTATAATGAAAACCTTCCAAGGCTGGGGCCAGTGAAATAATGGATTCAAACTGCCTTCCAAAATATCCCCATGGAATCTGTGGCAGCCCTTAGAAATAGATACATTAAAAAAAAAAATCTGATCTTTTTGAGTGTACACTTTGTGTGTGTGTGTGTGATATCTTATGTGCTATTAATGTTGTCTTAACAGTGCCTAAAGGGTGAGGAACTTGATACTATGTTCATTGTGAGTGATCCAAAAACAGCAAGAGCTGTGCTGAAGAGTCAGTTCCCACATCACTTGTGGAGCCCTTTTACCAAAAAGATTTAACCTGAATCTATGCATAAAGACATTGTGGAGCATTCTACAAGACAACTTCTCTGGACTCTTCAAATATGTTAATGTTATGAAAGACAAATCAAAGTTATTAGGAAACTCTTCTTCTAGATGTAAGGAAATTAAAGAGACATTACAACTAAATGCAGACTGTTACAGTTGATTGAATTCTGGAATTGATAAAAATATAGGGACATTCTGAGACAGTTGCAGAAATTTCATAATGTTGCATTTCTTGAGTGTGGTAGTGATGTCATGGTTATATAGAAGGGTTCATATTCATTGTGTATACTCACATTTGTGTATATATGAAGAGAGAGTAAATATAGCAAAATGTTATACTTGATAAATCTGTATACACCTACCCACACACACAATTACACATATTCACATTCACCTGCACATACTCATGCACACCCAAATACCCACACACAGAGGAAATACATAAGAGACTCTTCTCTGCAAATTTGTCCATCTCAATCCAGAAATCTTTTTTAAAAAGTCCTCCTTTTTAAAAAAATAAAGTATTGTTGATTTATAATATTGTGTTAGTTTCAGGTAGACAACAAAGTAATTCAATTATATATACATAGTTTTTTAGATCCTTCTCCATTATTATAAGACATCAAATATAGTTGCTTGTGCTATACAGTAAATCCTCTTGTTTATTTGTTTTATATATAGTAGTGTGTCTGTTAATTGGCCTTTCCTGGTGACTCAGTCGGTAAAGAATCTGCCTGCCAATGTAGGAGATGCAAGAGACGTGAGTTGCATACTCCTAACCATAAGTTTGTTTTCTATTTATGTCTATAAGTCTCTTTTATAAATAAATTCATTTGTATTAATGTTTAGAGTCCACATATAAGCACTATCATATAATATTTGTCTTTTCTACATCTGACCTACTTCCTTAGTATGGTATTCTCTAGGTTCTTCTATGTTGCTGCAAATTACATTATTGCATTCTTTTTATCAGGCACTCTATCTATCAGATCTAGACCCTTAAATCTATTTCTCACTTCCACTGTGTAATCATAAGGGATTTGATTTAGGTCATACCTGAATGGTCTAGTGGTGTTGCCCACTTTCTTCAATTTAAGTCTGAATTTGGCAATAAGGAGTTCATGATCTGAGCCACAGTCAGCTCCCGGTCTTGTCTTTGTTGACTATATAGAGCTTCTCCATCTTTGGCTGCAAAGAATATAATCAATCTGATTTCAGTGTTGACCATCTGGTGATGTCCATGTGTAGAGTCTTCTCTTGTGTTGTTGGAAGAGGGTGTTTGCTATGACCAGTGCATTTTCTTGGCAAAACTCTATTAGTCTTTGGCCTGCTTCATTCTGCATTCCAAGGCCAAATTTGCCTGTTACTCCAGGTGTTTCTTGACTTCCTACTTTTGCATTCCAGTCCCCTATAATGAAAAGGACATCTTTTTTGGGTGTTACTTCTAAAAGATCTTGTAGGTCTTCATAAAACCGTTCAACTTCAGCTTCTTCAGCATTACTGGTTGGGGCATAGATTTGGATAATTGTAATATTAAATGGTTTTCCTTGGAGACGAACAGAGATCATTCTGTCATTTTTGAGATTGCATCCAAGTACTGCATTTCGGACTCTTTTGTTGACCATGATGGTTACTCCATTTCTTCTGAGGGATTCCTGCCTGCAGTAGTAGATATAATAGTCATCTGAGTTAAATTCACCCATTCCAGTCCATTTTAGTTCGCTGATTCCTAGAATGTCAACGTTCACCCTTGCCATCTCTTGTTTGACCACTTCCAATTTGCCTTGATTCATGGACCTGACATTCCAGGTTCCTATGCAATACTGCTCTTTACAGCATCAGATCTTGCTTCTATCACCTGTCACATCCATAACTGGGTATTGTTTTTGCTTTGGCTCTATCCCTTCATTCTGTCTGGAGTTATTTCTCCACTGATCTCCAGTAGCATACTGGGCACCTAATAACCTGGGGAGTTTCTCTTTTGGTATCCTATCATTTTGCCTTTTCATACTGTTCATGGGGTTCTCAAGGCAAGAATACTGAAGTGGCTTGCCATTCCCTTCTCCCTTTAGAATTGGCTGGTATCAAACCTTGCTCCTTGCTGTCCAAGGGTTAAGACATAAGAGAAGCCAGTTTGACCTAAGTTATTTTCAGTCTCAGCCTGAGCTCAGTGCTTGACCTTGAAAAGGTCTCAGTTATTACTTAAGAGAACAAAGGAATGCAGGAAAAAATGCAGTCAAACAGTAGTGCAGATAAAGCAGAGCTCTAATCCCTCCTTAAGGGATTTACACAAATAAATCTTGGAGAATTGCTTGTCCTAAGGCCCCTACCAGGTGGAGGATGGAATGATGGTTTTGACCCTCTTGATTTCAGTGAAGCTTCCCTGGTGGCTCAGAGGGTAAAGAATCTGCCGCAATGCAGGAGACCTGGGTTCAATCCCTGAGTCAGGAAGATCCCCTGGAGAAGGAAATGACAACCCACTCCACCATTCTTGCCTGGAGAATTCCATGGACAGAGGAGCCTGATGGCTACAGTCCATGGGGTCACAAAGAGTTGGACACGACTGAGCCACTAACTATAAAACTTGCTTCAATCCTATGCTGAATTCTCCTCTGCTCAAGCCCCTCATGAATATGCTTAAACCTCCCTTTGACTTAAATGGGAATTTGCTGTATGACTCAGGGGACTCAAACTGGGGCTCTGTAAAAACCTAGAGGGGTGGGAATGGGTAGGAGTTGGGAAGGAGATTCAAGAAGGAGGGATGTTGATGTATGACAGAAATCAAACCAATAGTGTAAACCAATCAATTAAAAATAAATATTTATTTTTAAAGATTAAAAGAATACTGGAGTGGGTTGCCATTTCCTTCTGCAGGGGATCTTCCCAACCCAGGGATCAAACGTGGGTCTCCTGCATGGCAGGCAGATTCTTTGCCGACTGAGCTGCGAGGGAAGCCCAGCTGACCCACGGGGAGATGTCTTCTGCTTGTACCCCACCGCCCATTCTTGGGATGTCCCCTGTGGGATCCAGTGAGAATTCTATCCTCAGGGGGAGCAGGACAGTAGCTGGGAACAGAAAGGCTCTCTGACGGGTGGGGGGAGCTTCCCTCGTGGTTCAGTCAGTGAAGAATCCGCTTGTAATGCAGGAGACCTGGGTTTGATCCCTGGGTTAAAGATCCTGTGGGAAACCCACTCCAGTATTCTTGCCTGGGAAATTCTATGGACAGAGGAATCTGGCAGGCTACAGGGTTGAAAGAGCTGGACACAACTTACCAACCAAATCACTACAACCACCCCTGCCCCCAAGCCCAGCACTTTGCATAAGTGGAGGGTCCCTTTCTAGGAAGAAGAGTTCCCTGGACCTCCTCCCCCCTTCCTGTTTTTGCCTCCGACCCTGACGCTGGGAAAGGTTGAAGGAAAGAGGAGAAGGGGACGACAGAGGATGAGATGGCTGGATGGCATCACTGACTCAATGGACATGAGTTTGAGCAAAGCTGAGTTGGTGATGGACAAGGAAGTGTGGCATGCTGCAGCCCATGGGGTTGCAGAGTCGGACATGACTGAATGAATGAACTGAACTGAGCCCTGTAGGGAGTGGTATGAATGTCCCCCCAACCTCCTGCACCGCCCACCCCTCAGGAGCTGGGAAGCAGGAAGCAAACACAAGTTTATATTGGTCTCTATCTTTCGAGGGCTGCATCTAGTGGATCTGACAGGACAACGCTGGGAAAGGTTGAAGGAAAGAGGAGAAGGGGACGACAGAGGATGAGATGGCTGGATGGCATCACTGACTCAATGGACATGAGTTTGAGCAAAGCTGAGTTGGTGATGGACAAGGAAGTGTGGCATGCTGCAGCCCATGGGGTTGCAGAGTCGGACATGACTGAATGAATGAACTGAACTGAGCCCTGTAGGGAGTGGTATGAATGTCCCCCCAACCTCCTGCACCGCCCACCCCTCAGGAGCTGGGAAGCAGGAAGCAAACACAAGTTTATATTGGTCTCTATTTTCGAGGGCTGCATCTAGTGGATCTGACAGGACCAAGGAGGTGACAAGCCCCAGATGACCACCTGGGCGTCAGGCAGGGAGGAAGGAGGGGCGAGCACTGGGGCTCAGGAATGTCCTTCTGTTTTCAGAGAAGGTGAAAGCCTGGCTCCGGGGAGGGGAAAGCCCCAACTTGGTACCGCTGCTGGCCTCCCCTGGCCCTGCTCATGCTCCCTCAGAGCCGTCAGCATTGCTGTGTCCTGCGTAGCTTCCGCCCTCACCCATTTGTCCTTTGCTTAATGTCAGCCCCTCATCAGCCCCTCCTTGACCTCCTGATGTGAATCAAACCACCGCCCCGACACTCCCCCCCCCCACACACACACCGTGCCCCCACCTGCTAAGGGCTTCTCTTCCCACACATATACTCCCATATCACACTTGAAACAGTTTATTTGAGGGCTGCTTCCTCCCTCCCAGACGTGCGTGTTCTGTGTCCCCACCTCCAGTTTCCCTGCTTCTCCTGGGATCCCCTAGCCTGGAAGGGGCACTGGGGCCACCCTCACAGCAGCTGAGGGACCTGGGACACGTGTCCTCTTCTCTGTGTCGCTGTCGCTTAGGAGGGGCCGCTGAGGACTGTGTGTCCAGGGTCCGCCGGCGCTCCTAGCCCCAGACGTCTCCTTGGCCGGCGAGGTGCCCACAGGGTGGGTTCCAGGAGGACGGGAAGCCACGCCCTCTCAGAAACCACACCTCCTGGAGCCACGCCTCCCGGAAGTCAGGCAACCAGAAGCTATGCCTCCTGGAAGCCCCCAGTGGGGGTCTTGGTAGGTCCTGGTTCCCTGGGGGACACTTCTGGTGCCAGCCTGGTCCTCAGGTAGGGCTGTTGGGTAGGGAGAAGAGACTGGATGGTCTGAGCCCCTGCCTTTCCTGGGGTCTGAGGCAGCTCCAATAAAATCTGAGGCTACCGAGGTAGGGGCACTGAGGACTGTGGCTCTCACAGGAAAGTCAGGGTTTCAGCTTCCAGGGTGGTTTGGGTCCATCAAGGCTG
>SJXQ01012463.1:0-30898 GCA_006408695.1 Aepyceros melampus | reverse complement strand
TGGGGGCGGGGAGGAGGCCCTGAGGCCCGGGTGGGTGGGGGTCAGTGCAAGGTGGGCACCAGCAGCAGCAGTAGGGCCCCGGCCAGCAGTGCCAGTGAGGATGGGCAGGCAGGCTGGTGGGCAGTGTCCGAGGGGCCGCTGGGGGGCTTAGGGTTGCAGTCGGTGGTGTAGGGCTCCACGCAGGCAGCAAAGGCCATGACATGCGCCACGAAGGTCTGCTCCTGCACGCCGTGCATCAGGTGTGCCCACGGGCCTCGTGCAAACACTGCCACGTCCTCACCACCGTGGGTTTCGCCCCCTAGGGGTACTGCGGCTTGCTGCTGGTACTCCGGGTCCACTGAGAGGAGGGAGGGGATTCAGGGAAGGAAGGGAGGCGGCCTCCCCCTCCCAGGAGTTCCGGAGTGGGGTCTTCCCCTCCTCCCATCCGCGCCCCAGCCTGCTGCCCAGGGCCCACCCACTGCACTCACTGCTCTGCTTTTCATTCACATCAGGTCGTGAGCCCATGTCCAGCCGGTACCCCGGGCCGTTGCCATAGAGGAGGGAGGTATAGGACTTGCCATCTCCGGCCTTGCCATCAGCCAGCCCTGCAGGGAAGAGGGGACCCCCTGATCACTGACCCGATCCTTTGGGGTGCCTCCTGCGTGCCGAGCTCACGCACCTCTTGTTTGTTTACTGGCTTAATCCTTACCAGAGCCAGGCAGGGCAGCTGCTATTATTATTACTCCACTTTGCCGATGAGGGAGCTGACTCAAGAGCACTTTGTGCAACGTAACTTAGGACAAGAACTTGCCACTATCCCTGGCTTACCAAAAATGGAGGTCCCACGAAGTGGGTAGCCACCGAAAGTGAAGACATGGGAGTGGTCAGCCGTGACGAGGGTCAGTGTGTCTGCTTCACTGGTGAGCTGGCTAGCCTTGGCAATGGCATTGTCGAACATGACCGCGTCTGTCAGCGCCCGATAAGCTATGCTTTCATGGTGACCGTGGTCAATGCGGCCTCCTGCAAGAAGGTCATGTGAAAGTGGGTGATGCAAAAGCCACCCTGAGTGCCACCCCTTTCCCTTCTGATCCCCGAGGAGCTGCCACTCACCCTCCACGAAGAGGAAGAAGCCCCGAGGGTTTCTGCTCAGCACACGCATGGCTGCCTCTGTCATCTCCTCCAGGGATGGGTCCGTGGTGTGGTCTCGGTGGATGTCATAGGTCATGTCTCCCGGCTCAAAGAGACCTGTGGAAAGGGACCAGTGGTGACCTGCAAGCTGGGAATGGGGGTGGAGGGCCCGTGTTGTGCCCGAAAGTCCGAATCCCAAGACCGACAAGAACAAGACCTCCACGACAATGCAAAAGGCAAAAAGGGAAATTTATTTCTGACTCGAGTCAGGGCCCCCGCCCCATCCAACGCAGTGGAGTAAGATGAGAGGCCCCCACCTCTGGGTTCAAGCAGTATTTATAGGATTATAACAAAGGTAGGCAGCTGGCAAACTTAGATTGGTTGCGTGGGTTACTCGTTAACTGAGGCAGCTGGCAAACTTAGATTGGTTGCACAGGTTACTCGTTAACTGCTGATTGGTCAGTTTTTCGCGGGCGCGGGCTTTCCTGAAGAATTTCCATCTTTGTCGCTATAGGCCACCTCTAGGCTACTAGGCTTACAATGATTGGCTGATCGGTGGCGCGCATGAATTTTGAACCTCGCATCTCACCTGGATTGGCTCAAGGTTTGGCGCAAATGGGGACTCTCCTGATTGGTTTTAAGGGTATAATTCCCGGAAGCATGACTCAGGTTATATTTTTAGGCCTAGTGTAGCTCGCTAAGCCTGTCATGGCCAGAGTCTGGTCCTAACAGATGTCATAGGTCATGTCTCCCGGCTCAAAGAGACCTGTGGAAATGGGACCAGTAGTGACCTGCAAGCTGGGGATGGGGGTGAGGGGCCCGTGGCACCCTTCCTGGGGAGGACAGTGGGGGTGGGTGGAGTCGTTACCCATGAGGTGTGTGACACTGGAGTCATTGGCCGCCTGAAGGAGTGCCGTGCGGTTCCACACATACTGGGCTCCCTGGGAGGGCAGAACCAGGCCTCAGTCCATAGCCCGACACCCCAGGCCCGGCCCGGCTGTACCCCCGCACCCGTGAGCCGCCATCACCTGGTGCTTGGCCTGCCACTCCTGCACCAGGTTCTGCTTGTCCTTCCGGACTCCATTCTGTCTTGTATTGTCTGGGTATTCAGGGTCTGGGGTCCCCTCAGGAAACATGTACTTTCGGCCCCACCCAGGATCACCTGGGACCAGAGATTAAGGCAGGTGGGTGTGGGGCCTGGCTGGCCCTTTGCTCCTCTTACACAAAGCCCCTAGACTCTTCACCCACCAGGTCTGTGAGAAAGGCCTGTCCCCACTTCTAATTCTTACGTCGTGCTCCACTCCCACCCTACCTCAACCTCTGCCAACAATACTGCCTGGAAACAAGACCTCTCAAGGCCCCAGGGCTGTGGGTTACCTAGGACTGTCAGCTGTGTGTCCCATCCCTTCTGCCCAGCTCTGCCCCTTGCTTTTCATGTCCCAACTCACGTCAATGTCCATGTTGTAGACCATCTGTGTGGCGATGTCCTGGCAGCCCTCCCTCTTGGCCTGGGCAGGCATATGAACATCAGAGTACCAGTCTCGATTCACCGTGTGTGCGTAGGCCCCGGCTGGGGAGGCGTGCTGCACCCTGGTGGTGGTCACCACTCCCACTGACTTCCCTGAGGGTGGCAGAGGTCACAGTGGGCCACCGAGGTCTCTGAACCTGTCCCTGCCCAGGAAGCTGCCGCCCAAGCCCACCTGCTTTCTTGGCCCGGTTCATCACAGATGTGACCTCGTTCCCACGTGTTGTGTTGCACTGGTTAAACTGGGCAGCTGCACTTACACCAATGACCTTCATACGGGTCTTGACCCCACACAGGTAGGCGGTGGACGTGCCTGCGCTGTCTGGCACATCTCTGTCCACGTTGTATGTCTGGGGGCAGAGATGTCTTCAGCTTTGCTGGGGTAGACATCCAGCTCCTGACTCAGGCCCTGGGTCCATCTTCCAGCCCCTATCTCAGCCCCCAACCCTCCAGGGGCTTTCCCTCATACACTGTTCCCTAAGCCCACACCCACCCCTCTGGTGTAGACCACCCTGAGGCCACTTGGCCCTTACCTTGGACAGAGCCACGTATGGGAACTGGTCCATGGCCAGGGGTGTCTCAGGTCCCGGCTTGCCAGCCATCTGCCCCTTTAGGATCCGAGCGGCTGTCACCGTGGAGACCCCCTCCCTGAAGGTACACACTGTGTCAGGTCTGAGTGCCTGGGGCCAACCTGGGTCAGCTGGCAGCCCAGGGCTCCAGGGTTGTTGGGGACAGGGAGTGGACTGGCCCAGCGCACTCACCATCGCCCAAGAAGAGGATGACATTCTTGGCGGCTGTGTGGATGGGCTGCAGCTTCTTAGCCACATCGAGGGCCTGGGCAGCTTCTCGGTTCCAGAAGGCAGGGTCTTCCTCCTCCACTGCTCAAGGGGAGAGTGGAGGTCAGGTCAGCCTGGGGTCACCCCTGTGAGTAGGGGGCGCCGGGAGCCGCCTGGTTACCTGGGATGAGGCCGAGGGAGAGCTGTAGCCGCAGGCCCAGCAGCAGCAGCAGCACGCAGGCCCCCTGCATGGCTGTGTGATGGCGGAGGGTCAGGATGGGACCTGGGGAGGCTGAGTCTCGGGCAAGGCTGGGGCACCAGGGACCGGCTGCAGTAGTAGCAGCCTGGGCTTAATTCTCTGCTATAAAAGTCTCCGTGTCCCTCCCAAGTGCCCCAGGTGGCCACACCCTGCCCCTCACCTGCCAGATGACTTTGAGCCCTGTTGCCAGAGGGGCATGGTGGGTGTGGCTGAGCCAGCAGGGGTCCTGAAGAGGCAGGTCCCTCCCTCACAGGTGGTGTCCTCAGGGTGAGGTGGGGATTAGAGTGCAGTTGTCTTTGGTCTAAGAAACATTTTCCAGGTCCTGTCAGGAGCTCCTCCCAGCCCTCTGCTCACCAAATCCTGTTGGAGAACCATCTTTTCTTCTGCTCATATGTTCTGTAGTTTTTGAAAGTCAGGTTTAGCCTGGTTTGGTTCTGAGTGCTGAGGGAGGTGGGGTTGGAAGCACACAACTGGGCCAGGCCTGTGTTTGCTTTCCTGTTGCCCTGAGGCCTGGAGACAGGGAGACATTGGAGTGGCCAGGCTGCCCCGCCCCTGCTCAGCTCCTCTCCAGAGTTGGCCTAGACAGGTGGGGTGGGCACTGGGCTGTTTGTGTGTGTGTGTGTGTGTGTAAGTTTCTATAAAGGGCTAGTAGGGGTGAACCGAGAACTTACAGAAGTACAAGCTGGATTAAGAAAAGACAGAGGAACCAGTGATTAAATTGTCAACATCTCTTGGGTCATAGACAAACAAGGGAATTCCAGAAAAAAATGTCTTACTTCTGTTTCATTGACTATGCTAAAGCCTTTGACTCTGTGGATCACAACACATTGTGGAAAAATTTTAAAGTGTGGTAATACCAGGCCACCTTACCTGTTTCCCGAGGAACCTATATGCAGGACAAGAAGTAACAGTTAGAACCGGACGTGGAACACCGGACTGATTCTAATTTGGGGAAGGAGTACATCAAGGCTGTATATTGTCACACTGCCTATTTAACTTCTATGCAGAGTATATCATGCATAATGCCAGACTGGATGACTCACAAGCTGGAATCGATTGCTGGGAGAAATATCAACAACCCCAGATTTGAAGATGATACCACCCTAATGGCAGACAGTGAAGAGGAATTAAAGAGCCTCTTGATGAAGGTGAAAGAGGAGAGTGAAAAAGTTAGCTTAGAACTCAACCTTCAAAAAACTAAGATCATGGCATCTGGTCCCATCACTTCTTGTCAAATAGGTGAGGGAAAAGTGGAAACAGTGACAGATTTTATTTTCTTGGGCTCTTAAATCACTGTAGATGGTGACTGCACCCACAAAATTAAATAATGCTAGCTCCTTGGAAGAAATGCTGTGACTAACCTAGATAGCATATTAAAAAGCAGAGACATCACTTTGCCCACAAAGGTCCATCAGGTCAAAGCTATGTTTTTCCAGTAGTCGTGTATGAATGTGAGAGTTGGACCATAAAGAAAGCTGAACATCAAAGAACTGATGCTTTCTAACTGTGGTGCTGAAGAAGACTCTTGAAAGTCCCTTGGACTGCAAGGAGATCAAACCAGTCAATTCTAAACGAAATCAACCCTGAATATTCACTGAACTGACTGATGCTGAATTTGAAGCTCCAGTGCTTTGGCTGCCTCTTGTGAAGAGCCATTCACTGGAAGACACTCTGATGCTGGGAAAGATTGAGAAGAGGAGGAAGGGTGTAACAGAGGATGAGATGGTTGGATGCCATTACTAACTTAATTATTGACCTAACAGAAGCAGAAGATATTAAGAAGAGGTGGCAAGAATACACAGAAGAACTACACAAAAAAGATCTTCATGACCCAATTAACCATGATGGTGTGATCACTCACCTAGAGCTAGACATCTTGGAATTCGAAGTCAAGCAGGCCTTAGAAAGCGTCACTATGAGTAAAGCTAGTGGAAGTGATGGAATTCCAGCTGAGCTATTTCAAGTCCTAAAAGACAATGCTGTGAAAGTGCTGCACTCAATATGCCAGCAAAGTTGGAAAACTCAGCAGTGGCCACAGGACTGGAAAAGATCAGTTGTCATTCTAATCTCAAAGAAAGGCAATGCAAAAGAATGTTCAAACTACCTCACAACTGCACTCATTTCACACACTAGCAAAGTAATGCTCAAAATTCTCCAAGCCAGGCTTCAACAGTACTTGAACCAAGAACTTCCAGATGTTCAAGCTGGTTTTAGAAAAGGCAGAGGAACCAGAGATCAAGTTGCCAACATCCACTGGATCATCAAAAAAGCAAGAGAATTCCAGAAAAACATCTACTTCTGCTTTATTGACTATGCCAAAGACTTTTGACTGTGTGGATCACAAGAAACTATGGAAAATTCTGAAAGAGATGGGAATACCAGACCACCTGACCTGTCTCTCCTGAGAAATCTGTATGCAGGTCAAGAAGCAATAGTTAGAACTGGACATGGAACAACAGACTGGTTCCAAATTAGGAAAGGAGTACATCAAGTCTGTATATTATCACCCTGCTTATTTAACTTACATGCAGAGTACATCATGAGAAACACTGGACTGGATGAAGCACAATCTGGAATCAAGATTGCTGGAGAAATATCAATAACCTCAGATAGGCAGATGAACCACCTTTATTGCAGAAAGCGAAGAGTAACTGAAGAGCCTCTTGATGAAATTGAAGAGGAGTGTCAAAAAACTGGCTTAAAACTCACCATTCAAAAAGCAAATATCATGGCATCTGGTCCATCACTTCATGGCAAATAGATGGGGAAACAATGGAAAGAGTGACAGACTTTATTTTCTTGGTCTCCAAAATCACTGCAGATGGTGACTGCGGCCATGAAATTAAAAGATGCTTGCTCCTTGGAAGAAAAGCTATGAGCAACCTAGACAGCATATTAAAAAGCAGAGACATTACTTTGCCAAAAAGGTCCATCTAATCAAAGCTATGGCTTTTCCAGTAGTCATGTATGGATGTGAGAGTTGGACTACAAAGAAAGGTGAGTGCTGAAGAATTGATGCTTTTGAACTGTGGTGTTGGAGAAGACTCTTGAGAGTCACTTGGACTGCAAGAAGATCAAGGAAGATCAATCCTGAAGGAAATCAGTTCTGAATATTCATTGGAAGGACTGATGTTGAAGCTGAAACTTCAATATTTGACCACCTGATGCAAAGAACTGACTCATTTGAAAAGACCCTGATGCTGGGAAAGACTGAAGTCAGGAGAAGGGGATGACAGAGGATGAGATGGTTGGATAGTATCACTGAGTTGATGGACATGAGTTTGAGCAAGGTCTGGGAGTTGGTGATGGACAGGGAAGCCTGGTGTGCTGCAGTCCATGGAGTTGAAATGAGTTGGGCACAACTGAGTGACTGAGCTAAATGACTGGATGGACATGAGTTTGAGCAAACTCTGAGAGACAGTGAAGGACAGGGAAGCCAGGTGTCTGCAGTCCATGAGTTCACAAATATTTGGACACAACCTAGGGACTGAACAACAGCAGCAACAATCCTAAATGTTTGAAAGCAGGATCCTTCGTGAACTCAGGTTCTTGATATCTTATGGCAGAAAGAATTCAGGGAAAGACAAAGTGATAGGTTAGTAGCAGATTCACGTGGCGAGAAACACATCTTCCATACAGAGTGGTGATCATCTCAGAAGGTGAGCATGGACCTGAAATATGTTGTGTTGAGTTTTATGGCTGGGTAATTTCATAGGCCAATGAGGGGGGAGGTTTATTTTATCTACTTCAGGAGAAAGGGCAGGATTTCCAGGATTTGAGCCAACAGCCACCCCACTTTTTCATCTGATGGTTGGCTTCAGAGCTGTCAAGGCGCCTGTGGGTGTGTCACATAACGTGTATGTGTGTACATGTTACAGTGATTGTATACTGAGGCTCAAGCCCTCCTGTAAGTGAACTCATCTTGGACCTGTTTGCTTCTAATCAGCCTATGTCACGTCCTTGGGCGATGTCATTCTTTTCAAGTTTTTGCCATGCCCTCTTTTCTCCTGTTTCAGTTCTACTCTGGGTAAATGTCCTGGAAAATCCGTGGCACATGTGCCCCAGGAGGTATATTACAATGAATTTAGAAAGTGTTATTCACTCAGTCGTGTCCGACTGTTTGCCACCCCATGGACTGTAGCCCACCAGGCTCCTCTGTTCATGGAATTCTCCAGGCCAGAATAATGCAGTGGGTTGCTATTTCCTCCTCGAAGGGATCTTCCTGACCTAGGGATCAAACCCGCATCTCTTACTTGGCAAGTGGATTCTTTTCCACTGAGCCACCAGGGAAGCCTCCATTAGGACCCCCTTAACAAGTCTCCATCTTGCAAGTAGTCCCAGAAATCTTTCTTTTTATTGCCTCCCCCCCACCACACTTGGCCATTTTATATAAAAGGCTTTAAGGCTCTCTGATGAAGGGTTGATCCAAGGGACCCAGGCCCTTTAATCAGTTTTGATTAACCAGCTTAACTGTTGCCCCAAGCAATTGCTGGTCCATGTCAATGAAAAAAAATCCTTCCATGTCAAATCAGTAAACAAAAGATATTGCAGCCTATAAACCATCACATCACAACTTTCATTAAGATGAGATGTCGGATTTTCTTTAATTATCAGTAATCTTTTTATGTTCTGCCTAGATGGTCTTGAAACAAGAAGGAAGGGGGCAGGGGACAACTTTGAACAGAATGACATAGCCTGAGGGGACCACACAAACTGATTAAACCAGATAGGTCTAAGACTGTAAACAGAAAAATGCAGGCCTCTGAAAAGAATGAAAAGGCAAAATGATAGGATACCAAAAGAGGAACTCCCCAAGGAGCAAGGTCCGATGCTGTAAAGAGCAATATTGCATAGGAACCTGGAATGTCAGGTCCATGAATCAAGGCAAATTGGAAGTGGTCAAACAAGAGATGGCAAGGGTGAACACTGACATTCTAGGAATCAGCAAACTAAAATGGACTGGAATGGGTGAATTTAACTCAGATGACCATTATATCTACTACTGCGGACAGGAATCCCTCAGAAGAAATGGAGTAGCCATCATGGTCAACAAGAGTCCGAAATGCAGTACTTGGATGCAATTTCAAAAATGACAGAATGATCTTTGTTCATTTCCAAGGCAAACCATTCAATATCACCATAATCCAAGTCTATGCCCCTTGCTTCTATCACCAGTCACATCCACAACTAGGTATTGTTTTTGCTTTGGCTCCATCCCTTCATTCTTTCTGGAGTTATTTCTCCACTGATCTCTAGTAGCATATTGGGCACCTAATGACTTGGGGAGTTCCTCTTTTGGTATCCTATCATTTTGCCTTTTCATTCTTTTCAGAGGCCTGCATTTTTCTGTTTACAGTCTTAGACCTATCTGGTTCTAATCAGTTTGTGTGGTCCCCTCAGGCTATGTCATTCTGTTCAAAGTTGTCCCCTGCCCCCTTCCTTCTTGTTTCAAGACCATCTAGGCAGAACATAAAAAGATTACTGATAATTAAAGAAAATCCGACATCTCATCTTAATGAAAGTTGTGATGTGATGGTTTATAGGCTGCAATATCTTTTGTTTACTGATTTGACATGGAAGGATTTTTTTTCATTGACATGGACCAGCAATTGCTTGGGGCAACAGTTAAGCTGGTTAATCAAAACTGATTAAAGGGCCTGGGTCCCTTGGATCAACCCTTCATCAGAGAGCCTTAAAGCCTTTTATATAAAATGGCCAAGTGTGGTGGGGGGGAGGCAATAAAAGAAAGATTTCTGGGACTACTTGCAAGATGGAGACTTGTTAAGGGGGTCCTAATGGAGGCTTCCCTGGTGGCTCAGTGGAAAAGAATCCACTTGCCAAGTAAGAGATGCGGGTTTGATCCCTAGGTCAGGAAGATCCCTTCGAGGAGGAAATAGCAACCCACTGCATTATTCTGGCCTGGAGAATTCCATGAACAGAGGAGCCTGGTGGGCTACAGTCCATGGGGTGGCAAACAGTCGGACACGACTGAGTGAATAACACTTTCTAAATTCATTGTAATATACCTCCTGGGGCACATGTGCCACGGATTTTCCAGGACATTTACCCAGAGTAGAACTGAAACAGGAGAAAAGAGGGCATGGCAAAAACTTGAAAAGAATGACATCGCCCAAGGACGTGACATAGGCTGATTAGAAGCAAACAGGTCCAAGATGAGTTCACTTACAGGAGGGCTTGAGCCTCAGTATACAATCACTGTAACATGTACACACATACACGTTATGTGACACACCCACAGGCGCCTTGACAGCTCTGAAGCCAACCATCAGATGAAAAAGTGGGGTGGCTGTTGGCTCAAATCCTGGAAATCCTGCCCTTTCTCCTGAAGTAGATAAAATAAACCTCCCCCCTCATTGGCCTAGTCAGGCTTTATTTTTTTGGCCTCCAAAATCACTGCAGATGGTGACTGCAGCCATGAAATTAAAAGACGCTTACTCCTTAGAAGAAAAGTTATGACCAACCTAGATAGTATATTCAAAAGCAGAGACATTACTTTGCCAACTAAGGTCTGTCTAGTCAAGGCTATGGTTTTTCCTGTGGTCATGTATGGATGTGAGAGTTGGACTGTGAAGAAGACTGAGCGCCGAAGAATTGCTGCTTTTGAACTGTGGTGTTGGAGAAGACTCTTGAGAGTCCCTTGGACTGCAAGGAGATCCAACCAGTCCATTCTGAAGGAGATCAACCCTGGGATTTCTTTGGAAGGAATGATGCTAAAACTGAAGCTGCAGTACTTTGGCCACCTCATGCGAAGAGTTGACTCATTGGAAAAGACTCTGATGCTGGGAGGGATTGGGGGCAGGAGGAGAAGGGGATGACTGAGGATGAGATGGCTGGATGGCATCACAGACTTGATGGATGTGAGTCTGAGTGAACTCCAGGAGATGTTGATGGACAAGGAGGCCTGGTGTGCTGCGATTCATGGGATCACAAAGAGTCAGACACGACTGAGTGACTGAACTGAACTGAACTGAACATGCTGTTTAAAATTCCTTCATGGGATTATTAAGGGTTTCAGAACAGTATCAATCTCAGCCTATCCTCCCCTTAGAAGTCCTTGCTCTGCAGACTCCCTTTTCCTGGAGGAGACCGTGAATTTGGACAGCATGTTAGCTGAGCAGGACTCTGACAGGGTGGACTGGTCAGGGTGACTGGCCCCTGCAGCAGCCGCAGAGTCACTGTCCTCATGTCCAAGACCACCAGGGACTGGGGTCCCACATTTCAAGTCCCCTTCACCTTTGGGGGAAAGCTAGTTTTGCCCTGTTCTGTCCTGACCCATCTTGTAGAGCCCTCTTGGGAACTGGTCTTCAGCCCTGGTGTCCTAGTGGGTCCCTGCCCCACATATTCAAGGAGACCCCAGGCTCCTAACCCTGCAGACCTAACACCACTTCTGTGTTCATGGGACACAGCTTGTGGCTCATCTGGGGCCTCTTTGTTGGCCCTGGTGGGGTTCTCAGCCCTCACTTGGTTACAGGCCACCCTTGAGGCACCAACCCTCAGGTTCCACTGACCGTGTCCCCCCACACTAGTATGGGGGTGTCCTTCAGTCCCTCTCTGCCCTGTGGCCCACTGTCCTCAACAAGGGCCCGGCCCAGCCAGGCCTGTGGATGCCTCCCTCCTCCCCATGCTCCCTGCCTCCTGCACAGGGTTGGGGGCGCCCCCTGCAGGGGCTGTGGGGACACACTGCCCATCCCTCAGGTCCAGCCCTCTGAGCAGCCCTGCAGCCGGGCTGCGGGCCAGCATGAGTTCACCAGGTCAGAGGAAAAGGACATGGCGCCTGCACCCCCTGACCTCAGCTGGGCCCGGACTTGTGAGCCTCTGGCTGCCGCTCAGGCCAATTCACTGGGCAGCAGGCAGCTCAGATCCCCAAGCCATGGTCCCCTGGTGCTGCAAAACTGCGTCTCTCCTGGTCTACTTTGTGTAAATAATAATTAAAAAAACCCTCCTAGCTTCCTTCCCATGGGAACAAACCATGGCGGTCACCGCTGACAGAGGTCTGATGGAGACAACTTTCCTGTCACTCAAGGAGCCCTGGGTGGGGTGGGGGCGGCGGGGGTGCCCTGCTGCTGATGACCAGGAACTGGGACATCTGGTGAGCAGAGAAAGGACCAGAACCGGCATAGAGCTGAGTGCTCCCTACTGAGAGCGGTGGCTTCAACACCTGGATGGAAAGGTAGCTGTTTCCTCCCTGAAGGACCACTCCAGTTCAGTTCAGTTGCTTAGTCATGTTCGACTCTTTCTGACCCCGTGGACTGCAGCACACCAGGCCTGTCCATCACCAACTCCTGGAGCTTGCTCAAACTCATGTCCTTCGAATTGGTGATGTCATCCAACCATGTCACCCTCGGTCATACCCTTCTCCTCCTGCCTTCAATCTTTCCAGCATCAGGGTCTTTTCAAATGAGTCATTCTTTGCATCAGGTGGCCAAAGTATTGGAGTTTCAGTTTCAGCATCAGTCCTTCCGATGAATATTCAGGACTCATTTCCTTTAAGATTGACTGGTTTGATCTGGCAGTCCAAGGGACTCTCAAAAGTCTTCTCCAACACCACAGTTCAAAAGCATCAATTCTTCAGCACTCACCTTTCTTTATAGTCCAACTCTCACATCTATACATGACTATTGGAAAAACCATAGCTTTGACTAGACAGACCTTTGTTGGCAAAGTAATGTCTCTACTTTTTAATATGCTGTCTAGGTTGCTCATAACTTTTCTTCTAAAGAGCAAGAGTCTTTTAATTTCATGGCTGCAGTCACCATCTGCTGTGATTTTGGAGTCCCCCAAAATAAAGTCTCTCACTGTTTCCACTGTTTCCCCATCTATTTGCCATGAAGTGATGGGACCAGATACCATGATCTTCATTTTTGAATGATGAGTTTTAAAGCAGCTTTTTCACTTTCCTCTTTCACCTTCATCAAGAGGGTCTTTAGTTCCTCTTTGTTTTCTGCCATAAGGGTGGTTATCTGCATATCTGAGGTTATTGATATTTCTCTTGGCTGTCTTGATTCCAGCTTGTGCTTCATCCAGTCCAGCGTTTCTCATGATGTACTCTGCATGTAAGTTAAATAAGCAGGGTGATAATATACAGACTTGATGAACTCCTTTCCCAATTTGGAACCAGCCTGTTGTTCCATGTCCAGTTCTAACTGTTGCTTGCTGACCTGCATGCAAATTTCTCAGGAGGCAGGTCAGGTGGTCTGGTATTCCCATCTCTTGAAGAATTTTCCATGGTTTCTTGTGATCCACACAGTCAAAAGGCTTTGGCATAGTCAATAAAGCAGAAGTAGATGGTTTCTGGAATTCTCTTGCTTTTTTGATGATCCAGTGGATGTTGGCAATTTAATCTCTGGTTCCTCTGCCTTTTCTAAAACCATCTTGAACATCTGGAAGTTCCCAGTTCACATATTGCTGAAGCCTGGCTTGGAGAATTTGAGCATTACTTTACTAGTGTGTGAGATGAGTGCAATTGTGCGGTAGTTTGAGCATTCTTTGGCATTGTCCTTCTTTGGAATTGGAATGAAAACTGACCTTTGCCAGTTCTGTGGCCAATGATGAGCTTTCCAAATTTGTTGGCATATTCAGTGCAGCAATTTCATAGCATCATCTTTTAGGGTTTGAGAGTTTGACTGGAATTCTATCACTCCACTAGCTTTATTTGTAGTGGTGCTTCCTAAGGCCCACTAGACTTCGCATTCCAGGATGTCTGGCTCTAGGTGAGTGATCATCGTGGTTATCTGGGTCATGAAGATCTTTTTTGTATAGTTGTTCTGTGTATTTTTGCCACCTCTTCTTAATATCATCTGCTTCTGTTAGGTCCATACTGTTTCTGCCCATCTTTGCATGAAATGTTCGCTTGGTGTCTCTACTTTTCTTGACAAGATACCTAGTCTTTCCCATTCTATTGTTTCCCTCTATTTCTTCACATTGATCACTGAGAAAGGCTTTCTTATCTCTCCTTGCTATTCTTTGGAACTCTGCATTCAAATGGGTATATCTTTCCTTTTCTCCTTTGCCCTTTTGCTTCTCTTCTTTTCTCAGCTATTTGTAAGGCCTCCTCAGACTACCATTTTGCCTTTTTGGATTTTTTTCTTGGGAATGACCTTGATCATTGCTTCCTATAGAGTGTCACCAACCTCTGTCCATATTTCTTCAGGCACTTTGTCTGTCAGATCTAATCCCTTGAATTTGTCACTTCCACTGTATAATTGCAAGGGATTTGGTTTAGGTCATACCTGAATGGTCTAGTGGTTTTCCCTACTTTCTTCAATTTAGGTCTGAATTTGGCAATAAGCAGTTCATGATTTGAGCCACAGTCAGCTCCCAGTCTTGTTTTTGCTGACTGTATGGAGCTTTTCCATCTTTGGCTGCAAGAATATAATCAATCTGGTTTCAGCATTGGCCATCTGGTGATGTCCATGTGTAGAGTCGTCTCTTGTGTCATTTGAAGAGGGTTTTGCTATGACCAGTGAGTTCTCTTGGCAAAACTCTAACCTTTGCCTTGCTTCATTTTGTATTCCAAGGCCAAATTTGCCTGTTACCCCAGGTTATCTCTTGACTTCCTACTTTTGCATTCCAGTCCCCTATGATGAAAAGGGCATCTTTTTTGGGTGTTAGTTCTAGAAGGTCTTATAGGTCTTCATAGAACCATTCAACTTCAGCTTCTTTAGCATTACTCATTGGAGCATAGACTTGGATTACTGTGATACTGAATGGTTTGCCTTGGAAATGAACAGAGATCATTCTGTCATTTTTGAGATTGCACTCAAGTACTGCATTTTGAAATCTTTTGTTGACTATGATGGCTACTCCATTTCTTCTAAGGGATTCTTGCCCACAGTAGTAGATATAATGGCCATCTGAAACAAATTCGCCCATTCCGGTCCATTTTAGTTCACCGATTCCTAAAATGTCAGTGTTCACTCTTGCCATCTCCTGTTTGACCATTTCTAATTTACCTTGATTCATGGACCTAACATTCCAAGTTCCTATACAATATTGTTCTTTACAGCATTGGACTTTATTTCCATCACCAGTCATATCCACAACTGGGTATTGTTTTTGCTTTGGCTCTGTCTCTTCATTCTTTCTGGAGTTATTTCTCCACTGATCTCCAGTAGCATATTGGGCACCTACCGACCTGGGGAGTTCCTCTTTCAGTGTCCTATCTTTTTGCCTTTTCATACTGTTCATGGGGTTCTCAAGGCAAGAATACTGAAGTGGTTTGCCATTCTCTTCTCCAGTGGACCACATTTTGTCAGAACTCTTCTCCATGACCCAGCTGTCTTGTGTGGCCCTATGCCGCATGGTTCATAGTTTCATTGAGGGGCCTCTCCAGAGACACACAACTGGTTCCTGGGCACTGTGCCTGGCACATTGGCATAGATTGGGCATCCTTAGTGGCGAGGTCATGTCAAGGGGACTCTGAGCTGCGGCCTGGCGTGTGTGCAGGAGCGACCCTGAAGCTCTGTTCACCTGAGGAAGCAGGCCCTGGGTCACTTTAGATCAGAGGGTGCGACTAAGAATATGACTCAGCTTCCTGCAGGTCTCTGGACCCCTAACCCCACCCTTACCGGAGGGGTGAGGGAGGCATCCTGGAAGGGACAACAGCCAGTCTGAGGATGCTGAGCAAGTAGGGAGACCAATGTCTGGAAGCAGGGGGGGTCACAGCCTTAGATGGGAGTGTCAGCCTCAAGGTCTTGACAAAGATCATCTCGTCTGAGGTCTCCCGAGGTTTCCAGCAGCACCAGTGACTACCCATCAGGAAGCATGGGATGGGCTGTGCTACAGGTCTGGCTGGGACTGAACCTGGTGCGCCCCCTAGAGCCCCGTCTGAACTCTTCAGGGAGTGATGCACCTGTAGTCATGGGGAGTTGTTTGGCCTGAGTCTTGTCTGGGACCCAAGGGCTCCAGGTCTCCCATTTGGATCTCAGTGGGTTGGCTGAAGAGACATCAGGCCTCCCAGTGTGCCTACTTTGTGCCTGGTTCTCCCAGGCTTTATCTCATTCCAGCCTTGCTACAACAACCCTGGCTGTCAGCCCTGGTCCTATTTAATGTCTATCTCCATGCTGGAGCCTTTGTCCTGATGGAATAAAATTTGTATTTAGTGAAGGACAAGACAATCTATAGCTCAGCTGGTAAAGAATCCACCTACAATGCAGGAGACCCCAGTTCAATTCCTGGGTCAGGAAGATCCGCTGGTGAAAGGATAGGCTACCCACTCCAGTATTCTTGGGCTTCCCTTGTGGCTCAGCTGGTAAAGAATCTGCCTGCAATGCGGGAGACCTGGGTTTGATCCCTGGGTTGAGAAGATCCCCTGGAGAAGGGAAAGGCTACCCACTCCAGTATTCTGGCCTGGAGAATTCCGTGGACTGTATAGTCCATGGGGTCACAAAGAGTCCACTAGGACTGAGTGACTTTCACTTTCACTCTTAAGCCCTGTTGTAGTGGGCCCTCCCCACTACAGGGCCCTCCCCTCCCCAATGCAGCCTTCAGCCTGACCTGCATTATACATAAAGCCGACCTTCTCGAAGCTGTGAGCACTTGCTCTGTGCCTGCTCTCTCATGAAGATCAGTGTTGTTTTTTATTTTTTCTGACACAAGCAATGTAACTCCTTCAATGTTCCATTTCTTTCCCAGTCACATAAGGAGTCCTGGGACCTGTTGCTCACTTTGTATGTGCTTGCCTGGACTCTGTATTTTTGGTGAATTTTGCGTAAAATATGACTGTCCCCTTTTAATGTATGGTCCTTTTATTTCAAAAATGTGTAGGAGCATTCCTTGGAGCTTTCTGAAAGACTTCCTATTGGGTTATAATCTTCACTTGGGTGATATAAAATTCTCTACTTTAGTACTTCCCTGGCAGTCCAGTAGTGAGAGAGTCCATTCCTAGGTAGGTTGATAAGAAGTCCAGGGTCCCCAAAGAGAAGAAAGGGGCCCAGAGCCCTTGAGAAGCAGAAAGGGGTCTGGGGCTCTCAAGGAGAAAAGGACAAAGTTTTTTTTTTCTACATTGCTTTGTCTTAGTCAATATAACAATGTATCTTGCTCCAGGACATGTTTCTCCCTAACAAGAACCTTCTGAGTAATCTTGTTATCTTAAGACTTATATTGTGGGAGTGTATCTGGTTAAGACCTCCCTATTGCTAGTTCTAATCTTGTTAATTTAAGATGTATGTTGTAAAAGTATATACAGCCTTGGTAAGACTAGCTAGGGGGGCACTTTCCATCTCCCTTCTGATGTCTATGTCAGAAGCTTTCTCTGTTCCTTTAATAAAACTCTGCTATATGAAAGCTCTTGAGTGATCAAGCCTGGTCCCTGGTCCTGAAGTGAAATCTTCTTCAGATATCACGAATCTGACACTGTTCAGCATAAGTTATTAGTAGTTAGGACTCTGTACTTCTGGAAGCTTCGGTCACCTGCTCTATCCTGAAGATCAGGGTTTCTTGTTATCTTTTCTGACACAAGCAATGTAACTCCTTTAATGTTACCTTTCTGTCCAAATCCCATAAGGAGTCCTGGGGCTGTTGCTCAGTTTGTATGTGCTTAGCTGAACCCTGTATCTTGGATGAACTTTGTGTAATATGTGAGCGTGCCATTTTAATGTATGATCCTTTATCTCACAAATGTGTATGGACAGTCCTTTGGATTTTATTAAGATTCTCTCCCAAGTTATAATCCTCATGGGTCAAATAAAATTCTCTATCTCTTTAGATCATCACTGATTAGTTTTTCATCAACAGCGGTCTCAACCGGGCACCCACTCTCCAGCATAGTTCTCATATCCTGGGGAAGAGAATACGGATGCTGCAGGCAGGGGGCTGACACAGCTTTTCCTCCCTGTTTGCTCACTTCTGGTGGACTGGGACAGAGTAGGGTTGAGTGTGTTGCGCTAGGAAAGTTTATAGACTATATAATAGATCCATCGTAGTTTTAAACAAATGAATCTTCCCAAACAACCAAGTGGCTTACCAAAACTTCCTGTAAAGAAACTGTAATACAAATAATACCTGTAATCCAGACCAGGTGAACAGCCACAGAAGTGGCAGCCACTTCCTCCCTCCTGACACATACTCATCACCCATTGTGCAGAGCTGACAGGAAGTCAGCCCCAAACATAAAACATTAAACAAAACCAAACTGTTTGGAAGGAATGATGCTAAAGCTGAAACTCCAGTACTTTGGCCACCTCATGCGAAGAGTTAACTCACTGGAAAAGACTTTAATGCTGGGAGGGATTGGGGGCAGGAGGAGAAGGGGACAACCGAGGATGAGATGGCTGGATGGCACCACTGACTCGATGGACACGAGTCTGAGTGAACTCCGGGAGCTGGTGATGGATACGGAGGCCTGGCGTGCTGCAATTCATGGGGTCGCAAAGAGTTGGACATGACTAAGCGACTGAACTGAACTGAACTTGTTTGAAGCACCCCCACCTCCATTGTCATTGGTGAAGCTTGCTCTGGGTGCCTGGAGGCCTTCATCAATAACAGCACAAAACTGGGTTTCCCTGGTGATGCAATGGGTAAGAATTCCCCTGTCAATGAGGGGACACTGGTTTGATCCCTGGTCCTGGAAGATTCCATATGCTGTGGGGTAACTAAGCCCGTGAGCCACAGCTACTGGGCCTGCCTCTAGAGCCCATGACTTGTGATCACTGAGGCCCATATGCCTAGAGCCTCTGCTCCAGAGCAAGAGAAGCCAGCGCGATGAGAAGCTGGTGCAGCGCCGCTAGAGAGCGTTTCCCACGCGACACAACTAGAGCGAGCCCCTGCAAAGCACGAAGACCCTGTGCAGCTGAAAATGAATAAACATTTTTTAAAAAGTAACAGCATGTACAAAAAAGGTCTTGATGACCCAGATGATCACGATGGTGTGATCACTCACCGAGTGCCAGATATCCTGGATTGTGAAGTCAAGTGGGCCTTAGGAAGCATTACTACAAACAAAGCTGATAAAGGTGATGGAATTCCAGCTGAGTTAATTCAAATCCTAAAAGATGATGCTGTGAAAGTGCTGCACTCAATATGTCAGCAAATTTGGAAAACTCAGCAGTGGCCACAGAACTAGAAAAGATCAGTTTTCATTCCAATCCCAAAGAAGGGCAATGCCAAAGAATGTTCAAACTACTGCACAATTGCACTCAACTCACATGCTAGCAAGGTAATGTTCAAAATCCTTCAAGCCCTAACAGTACTTCCAGATGTACAAGCTGGATTTAGAAAAGGCAGAGGAAGCAGAGATCAAATTGCCAACATTCATTCAGTTCAGTTCAGTTCAGTTGCTCAGTCGTGTCCGACTCTTTGCGACCCCATGAACCACAGCACACCAGGCCTCCCTGTCCATCACCAACTCCCGGAGTCTACCCAAACCCATGTCCATCAAGTCAGTGAGGCCATCCAACCATCTCATCCATTGGATGACTGAAAAAGCAAGCGAGTTCCAGAAAAACATCTACTTCTGCTTTATTGACTATGCCAAAGTCTTTGACTGTGTGGATCACAACAAACTGTGGAAAATTCTTCAAGAGATGGGAATACCAAACCACCTTACCTGCCTCCTGAGAAACTGTATGCAGGTCAAGAAGCAACAGTTAGAAGTGAACATGGAAAAACAGATTGGCTCCAAATTGGGAAAGGAGTACATCAAATCTGTATATTGTCACCCTGCTTATTTAACTTATATGAAGAGTATATCATGTGAAATGCTGGGCTAGATGATGCTCAAGCTAGAATCAAGATTCAGTCAGTTCAGTCGCTCAGTCATGTCTGACTCTTTCCAACCCCATGGACTGCAGCATGACAGGCCTTCCTGTCCATCACCAACTCCCAGAGTTTACTCAAACTCAAGTTCATTGAGTTGGTGATGCCATCCAACCATCTCATCCTCTGTCATCTCCTTCTCCTCCCGCCTTCAATTTTTCCCAGCTTCAGGGTCTCTTCAAATGAGTCAGTTCTTTGCATCAAGTGGCCAAATATTGGAGTATCAGCTTCAGCATCAGTCCTTCCAATGAATATTCAGATCTGATTTTCTTTAAGATTTATCTTCCTTGATCTCCTTGCAGTCCAAGGGACTCTCAACAGTCTTCTCCAACACAACAGTTCAAAAGCATCAATTCTTCGGCACTCACCTTTCTTTATAGTCCAACTCTCACATCCATACATGACTACTGGAAAAACCATAGCTTTGACTAGATGGACCTTTGTAGGCAAAGTAATGTCTCTGCTTTTTAATATGCTATCTATGTTGGTCATAGCTTTTCTTCCAAGGAGCAAGCATCTTTTAATTTCATGGCTGCAGTCACCATCTGCAGTGATTTTGGAGCCCAAGAAAATAAAGTCTGACACTGTTTCCATTGCTTCCCCACCTATTTGCCATGATGGGACCAGAGGCCATGATCTTAGTTTTCTGAATGTTGAATTTTAAGCCAACTTTTTCACTCTCCTCTTTCACTTTCATCAAGAGGCTCTTTAGTTCTTCCTGACTTTCTGCCATAAGGGTGGTTATCTGCATATCTGAGGTTACTGATATTTCTCCAGTAATCTTGATTCCACATTGTGCTTCATCCAGCCCAGTGTTTCTCATGATGTCTCTGCATAGAAGTTAAATAAGCAGGGTGACAATATACAGACTTGATGTACACCTTTCCCAATTTGGAACCAGTCTGTTGTTCCATGTCCGGTTCTAACTGTTGCTTGCTGACCTGCATAGATTTCTGTAATAAAAAATCTGTATAGATTTCTCAGGAATCTATACAGGTGGAGTGGTCTGGTATTCCCATCTCTTGAAGAATTTTCCACAGTTTCTTGTGATCCACACAGTGAAAAGGCTTTGGCATAGTCAATAAAACAAAATAGATGTTTTTCTGGAACTCTCTTGCTTTGTCAATGATCCAACAGATGTTGACAATTTGATCTCTGGTTCCTCTGCCTTTTCTAAATCCAGCTTGAACATCTGGGAGTTCATGGTTCACATACTGTTGAAGCCTGGCTTGGAGAATTTTGAGCATTACTTTGCTAGTGTGTGAGATGAGTGCAATTGTGCGGTAGTCTGAGCATTCTTTGGCATTGTCTTTCTTTGAGATTGGAATGAAAATTGACCTTTGCCAGTTCTGTGGCCACTGCTCAGTTTTCCAAATTTGCTGGCATATTGAGCGCAGTACTTTCACAGCATCATCTTTTAGGATCTGAAATAGCTCAACTGGAATTCCATCACCTCTACTGGTTTTGTTTGTAGTAATGTTTCCTAAGGCCCACTTGACTTCATATTCCAAGATGCCTGGCTCTAGGTGAGTGATCATACCATCGTGATTATCTGAGTCATGAAAATCTTTTTTGTACAGTTCTTCTGTATATTCTTGCCACCTCTTTTAATATCTTCTGCTTCTGTTAGGTCCATACCATTTCCGTCCTTTATTGTGCCCATCTTTGCATGAAATGCTCCTTTGGTATCTCTAATTTTCTGAAGAGATCTGTAGTCTTTCCCATTCTATTTTTTCCCTCTATTTCTTTGCATTGATCATTGAGGAAGGCTTTCTTATCTCTTCGTGCTATTCTTTGGAACTTTGCATTCAAATGGGTATATCTTTCCTTTTCTCCTTTGCCTTTAGCTTTCTTCTTTTCTCATCTATTTGTAAGGCCTCCTCAGATAACCATTTTGCCTTTTTGAATTTCTTTTTCTTGGGGATGGTCTTGATCCCTTCGTCCTGTACAATGTCACAAACCTCTATCCATAGTTCTTCAGGCACTCTGTTTATCAGATCTAATCCCATGAATTATTTCTCACTTCCACTGTATAATCATAAGGGATTTGATTTAGGTCATACCTGAATTGTCTAGTGGTTTTCCCTACTTTCTTCAATTTAAGTCTGAATTCTGCAATAAAGAATTCATGATCTGAGCTACTGTCAGCTCCCAGTCTTGTTTTTTACTGACTGTATAGAGCTTTTGCATCTTTGGTTGCAAAGAATATAATTAATCTGATTTTGGTATTGACCATCTGGTGATGTCCATGTGTAGAGTCTTCTCTTGTGTTGTTGGAAAAGGATGTCTGGTATGACCAGTGCATTATCTTGGCAAAACTCTATTAGCCTTTGCCCTGCTTCATTCTGTACTCCAAGGCCAAATTTGCCTGTTACTCCAGGTATTTCTTGACTTCCTACTTTTGCATTCATCAAGATTACGAGGAGAAATATCAATAGCTTCATATGTGCAGATGATAGTACTCTAATGGCAGAAAGTGAAGAAGAACTCAAGAGCCTCTTGATGAAAGTGAAAGAGGAGAATGAAAAAGTTGTTTTAAAACTCAACATTCAGAAACTAAGATCATGGCATCTAATTCCATCACTTCATGGCAAATAGATGGGGAAAAAATGGAAACAGTGACAGATTTTATTTTCCTGAGCTCCAAAATCACTGCAGACGGTAATTGCAGCCATGAAATTAAAATATGCTTGCTCTTTGGAAGAAAAGCTATGACAAACCTAGACAGCCTCTTAAAAAGCAGAGATATCACTTTGCCGACAAAGATCCATCTAATCAAAGCTATGGTTTTTCCAGTGGTCATGTACAGATGTGAGAGTTGGACCATAAAGAAGGTTGAGTACCAAAGAATTGGTGCTTTTGAACTATGGTGTGAAGAAAACTCTTGAGAGTCCCATGGACTGCAAGGAGATCAAACCAGTCAATCCTAAAATAAATCAGCCCTGAATATTCACTAGAAGGACTGATGCTGAAGCTAAAGCTCCAATACTTTGGCCACTTATGTGAACAGCCAACTCATTGGAGAAAACCTTGATGCAGGAAAGATTGAGAGCAGGAGGGGAAGGGGGGGGTAGAGGATGAGTTAGTTGGATGGCATCACTGACTCAATGGACATGTGTCTGAGCAAACTCCAGGACATAGTGAGGGACAGGAGGCCTAGTGTGCTGCAGTCCATTGGGTCGCAAAGAGTCAGACATGACTGAGTGACTGAACAACAACAATAACTGCAAGAAGCCCTCCTGGTTAGCAACCAAGCTTTCAGAACATGAAGACAGCCCCCCATTGTTTTTTCCCAGTGAAGTTTAAAGTGATACATAGTTCCATCTAGTACTTTATGACATTTCCCTAAGCAATGATAAATATTTGGAAGGCTCTTTTCAAGTTTCTTCCATAATACCATAAGACATAAAACACCTACCACCAGGCAAACATTTATTCCTTCTGCTGCAGTAAAAATGGCAGAAACAATGAACAGAAAATGATCTGTCACAAAACCAAAAGGCATTTCTTCACCCACAAATGTCTTTGGAAGATGTAGAGAAAACATTGCTGTAGATCAAAGCAAAAGTCTTAGAGCAGATTATTCAGTGTGGGAGTGCTACATAGTCAGTTGGCTGAAAGTAGAGATGTTTCTACACATCTCAGTGTAAGGTATTTGCTGGATGAAATACATAATAATGTATATTTAAATGATAAAATACACAATTTTTTTGTGAGTGAACCACTAAAGGAAAGATCTATATGTTTCTAACATTTAATTTATTTATTTAATGAAAGCAATGTCATGTGGGGAGAACACTCTCAGTGCACCCCTGAGGGAATAGCTACTTCACAGGATGTGATGTTAAAGGATTCTGGATGATAAGAGATGCAGAGGTGGCAGAACCTGCCCAGTCACTCACTGGTCCATCCACAGCCACCCACTGCAGGGAAGACCCAGAAACCTTGAGGATACGTAAAGAGCTGTAGGAGCCGCAAGTGTTGTTAACTTTCTAAAAACCAAGATTGTCCGAGTAAAGGAGAAGCTTTATGACAGATACTTGGTAATGAGATTGGGGGTGGCCATGAGAACGTTCCAGATCAGCCCCACATTTTGAGCCATGTTACTGGCACGGTACTGAAGGGGCCTGGCATGGCCTCCTGTCCTCTTTCTCCCTGACTTCCTTTCTTTCTTAAAGACCCGTGTGCTGAGATTTCTTGAGGTGACAAATGCTGTCCATCTTGAGCACCCAATAAAATAAAAACCTTGGAATAAAGTAAGCACCCTTCCCCTGCATCTGCCCCTTCAAGGTCAAGACATTAAAACTGATGCTGGAGAATCTGTCCTTGATCGTGTGGCCAACACTGTGTTTGGCTGATAAAATCCCTCATGCCTACACAATTTAGAAAAAACTTGGAAACAGAAACTTTTTAACATTTAGGTATAATTTATATACCACAAAATTCACCCTTTTCAAGTATACAATTCAGTGATTTTCAGGATAATCAAAGTTGTGCAAAGATCACCATGTATTCCAGAATAACCTGTTTAAAAGACTCATGGTTTGAAAATGCAGAGTTCCCTTGGGTTTTGAACCCGGGTGATTTACCTGTAGCTCAGACAGTAAAGAATTTGCCAGCAATGCAGGAGATTTGGATTCATTCCCTGGGTCAGGAAGATCCTCTGGAGAAGGGAATGGCAACCCACTCCAGTATTCTTGCCCTGGAGAATCCCATGGACAGAGGAGCCTGGCGGGGCTACAGTCCATGGGGTCGTAAAGAGTCAGACATGAATGAGCGACTAACACACTATGAAACATAAACAAGCAACCCCTTCCCTTTGGTTTGTTGGACCAGCTAACTGACAACAAGGAAGGCAGAAACAGGCAAGCTGCCTTGTAGCAAAATGCCTTTGCACAATTGGTGGGTGGTGCTTGGAGATTGGCACTTTACTGGGTGGTCACCAGTAAAGCAGCTAGTGGGAACCTGCTGGATAGTGCTGGGAGCTCAACTCATGCTCTGTGATGACCTCAGTGGGTGGGATGGGGATGTGGGTGGGAAGGCGATCCAAGAGGGAAGGGATATATGTACTCATAAGGGCTTCCCAGGTGGCTCAGATGGTGAAGAATCTGCCTGCAATGCAGGAGACTAGAGTTCGATCCCTGGGTCAGAAAGATCCCCTGGAGAAAGGAACGGCTACTCACCATGGTTATTCTTGCCTGGAGAATTTCACAGACAGAGGAGACTGACAGGCTACAGCCCATGGGGTCGCAAAGAGTCGGACATGACTGAGCTAGTAACACTTTTATAGCTGATTCACTTTGCTGTACAGCAGAAACTAACACAACATTGTAAAGCAACTGTACCGCAATTTAAAAAATGAGTCCACTGATATAGTAAATCTAGCTACTGATGCCCTTGTTCTATTCAGCTCCATAGATCTGTGACAGCTAATAAAACCCAGAGCTAAATAAACTGCACTGAGAGCCTGGCCTTCAAATTGATGTTTATAGTTTTAAATCAAAATTTTAGCAAATAAGGAAGCATACTCAATCACGTTAACATTTCCAATGAGAGCAAAATACCATTTGACACCTTTGTAAAAGTACAAAGAAATCTGTAATTTTGTAAAATTTATCGAAAAAAAGGGCTCTGTTCACTTGTATAAAATTCTTTGAAATGTTCCTTTAGGGGTAATTACATACTCAGTGTAATTATATAGGAGCAGGTGCTCTGGAATGTTTTCAGAGAGAGAGGTCAGAAATGCAGGTTTCCCAGCTCCTACCTCTGCCCCACCTCCACAACAGCAAGTGAACAGGATAGAGTCTTCTCTCCTCAGTAGCCAGCAGGATATTTTCTAGAGTCTTCTGGTCTGGTTCTGTCCCTGCTCACAACCTTCCACTCCCCTCCCACACTCTGGATGAAATACCAGCTCCTCCCCCATCCTCCCATTGCCTCACTTTGACCTTCTTCACCCTCCCGGCTCCCCCCAACTCAGTCCGCTGCTGGCCTCACCTGGCCCTGCCGAAGACGCCCCATCGGGGTTCCTGCACTGATGTCTTTATGCGATGCTCCCGCCCTCACCGCCTTTGGTCTTTGCTCAGTGTCAGCCTTTCATCAGCCCCTCCCTGATGTGACTCTGATCCCCGCCACACAGACACACACTCTGTGCCCCCACCTAAGGGCTTCTCTTCCCACATGTATCCCCTCTGTATCACACTTACAACAGTTTATTTGGGGGCTGCTTCCTCCCTCCCAGGAGGGCGGGGCCTGTGTCCCCACCCCCAGCTCCCCCAATGCTCCTGGGATTCCCCAGCCTGGAAGGGGCACTGGGGCCACCGTCTCAGCAGCTGGGGGACCTGGGACAAGTCTCCTCTCCTCTGTGTTGCTGTCTCCTCTCTATAACGGTACCGCTGGGTTCCTAGGAGGGACCGCTGAGGACTCCGTGTCAAGGGCTCCCCTGTGCTCCTGGCCCCAGACTCCCCAGACGCCTCCTTGGCCGGCGAGGTGCCCACACGGTTGGTTCCAGGGGGACCGCAAGGCACAGCTCCCTGGGAGCCACGCCTCCCGGAAGTCAGGCAACCAGAAGCCACGCCTCCCGGAAGCCGCCAGTGGGGGTCTGGTAGGTCCTGATACCCTGTGGGGGACACCTCCGGTGCCAGTGTGGTCACCAGGCAGGGCTGTTGGGTGGGGAGAAGAGACTGGGTGGTCTGAGCCCCTGCCTTGCCTGGGGTCTGGGGTGGCTCCAACAAAATCTGGGGACACCGAGGCCGGGGGCACTGAGGACTGTGGCTCTCACAGGAAAGTCAGGGCCTCAGCCTCCAGGGTGGTTCGAGTCCGTTGACGCTTCTGGGCAGGAGAGCAGGAGTTCCCTAGGCCCGGGCTGGTGGGGGTGAGTGCAGGGCAGGGGCCAGCAGCAGCAGGGCCCCAGCCAGCAGTGCCAGGGAAGGTGGGCAGGTGGCCTGGCATGCAGTATTGGTGGGTGAGCGGGGGCCGGCAGATTGCAGTCCGTGTAGGGCTCCACGCAGCCCGCAAAGGCCATGACGTGCGCCACGAAGGTCTCCTCCTGCACGCCGTGCACCAGGTGCGCCTGCGGGCCGCGCGCGAACACCGCCACGTCCTCACCCCCATGGGTCTCCCTAGCCAGGGGCACGGCCGCTTGCTGCCGGTATGAGGGGTCCCCTGGCAGAGAATGGGAGTTCAGAGCCGGCAGGGAGGCGGCCTCCCCCTCCTCTGATTTCCCAGACAGGATCCTCCCATCCCTCTTCCCCTGCACCCCAGGGCCCACTCACTGCTCTTGGTTTCATCCACATCAGGTCGTGAGTCCCTGTTCATCTGGTACCCAGGGCCATTGCTATAGAGGAGGGAGGTATAGGACTTGCCATCTCTGGCTTTGCCATTGGCCAACCCTGCAAGGAGGAGGGGACCTGGTGATCACACTGACCCAATCCTTTTGGGTGCCTTCTGTGTGCTGAGCCCAGGCACATCTTGTCTGTTCAGTGGCTTAATCCTCACCAGAGCGATGCAGGACAGTTGCTGTTACTTCCCCACTTTGCAGAGGAGGGAACTGGCTCAGAGCACTTTGAGCCTGGTACCTTAGGGACAAGGACTTGCCACTCTGCCTGGGCTTACCGAAAATGGAGTTCCCACGAAGAGGGTAGCCACCAAAAGTGAAGACATGGGAGTGGTCTGCAGTGACAAGGATCAGCGTGTCCAGTTCGCTAGTGAGCTCGTTAGCCTTGGCGATGGTATTGTCAAACATGACTGCCTCGGTCAGCGCCATATAAGCTTTGCCATCATGGTGACCGTGGTCAATGCGGCCTCCTGCAGGTAAGCCACATATGAGATACCAAACCCGCCCTGATGGCCCTCATCGCGCCTCTGTTCCCCAAGGGGCTGCCACTCACCCTCCACAAAGAGGTAGAAGCCCCGGGGGTTCCTGCTCAGCACTTGCAAGGCCGCCTCCGTCATCTCCTCCAGGGACGGGTCCTTGGTGTGATCTCCTGGGTCTCATAGGCCATGTCTGCCGGCTCAAAGAGGCCTGTGGGAAAGGGGACCAGCGGAGACCTGCAAGCTGGGAACGGGGGGCCCGTGGCACCCATCCTGGGGAGGACAGTGGTTGTGGGTGGATTCGTTACCCATGAGGTGTGTTACACTGGAGTCACTGGCTGCCTGAAGGAGCGCTGTGCGGTTCCACACATACTGGGCTCCCTGGGAGGGCAGAACCAGGCCTCAGTCCATAGCCCGACACCCCAAGCCCGGCCCGGCTGTACCCCCGCACCCGTGAGCCCCCATCACCTGGTGCTTGGCCTGCCACTCCTGCACCAGGTTCCGCTTGTCCTTCCGGACTCCAGTCTGATTGACATCATATGGGTATTCAGGGTCTGGGGTCCCCTCAGGAAACATGTACATTCGGCCTCCACCCAGGATCACCTGGAGCCAGAGATTAGGGCAGGTGGCTTAGGGGCCTGGCTGGCCCTTTACTCCTCTCACACAGCCCCTACCTCCCCCACGAGGTCTGTGGGATGGTCTGTCCCCACCTCCTCCCCTTCCACACACGGAGACCCTGTCAGTCCCCAGGACTGTGAGTTTCCTGGGTCTGTGACAGGTGTCTGTCCCACCCCCTCTGCCCAGCCCCGGCCCGTGCCCAACATATCGCACGTCAATGTCCATGTTGTGGACCAGCTGTGTGGCGATGTCCCGGCAGCCATACGTCTGGGCATCGGCAGGCAGGTCGGCGTCTGAGTACCAGTTCCGGTTCACCGTGTGCGCGTAGGCCCCGGCTGGGGAGGCGTGCTGCACCCTGGTGGTGGTCACCACTCCCACTGACTTGCCTGAGGGTGGCAGAGGTCACAGTGGGCCACCGAGGTCTCTGAACCCGTCCCTGCCCAGGAAGCTGCCGCCCAAGCCCACCTGCTTTCTTGGCCCGGTTCATCACAGACGTGACCTCGTTCCCACGTGTTGTGTTACACTGGTTGAAGCGGGCAGCTGCACTTACACCAATGGTCCTCATGTTGGTCTTGACCCCACACAGGTAGGCGGTGGCCGTGCCTGCGCTGTCGGGCACCTGTCTGTCCACGTTGTATGTCTGGGGGCAGAGATGCCTTCAGCTCTGCTGGGGTAGACACCCAGCTCCTGCCCAGGCCCTGGGCCCATCCTACAGCCCCGGCCCCTATCTCCGCCCCAACCCTCCAGGGGCTTTCCCTCCTACCCTGCTCCCTAGGCCCACACCCACCCTTCTGGTGTAGACCACCCTGAGGCCACTGGGCCCTTACCTTGGACAGAGCCACGTATGGGAACTGGTCCATGGCCAGGGGTGTCTCAGGTCCTGGCTTGCCAGCCATCTGCCCCTTTAGGATCCGAGCGGCTGTCACCGTGGAGACCCCCATCCCTGAAGGTACACACTGTGTCAGGTCTGAGTGCCTGGGGCCAGCCTGGGTCACAGTGTCTCAGGTCTGAGTGCCTGGGGCCAACCTGGGTCAGCCAGCAGCCCAGGGCTCCAGGGTGTGGGGGGACAGGGAGTGGACTGGCCCAGCGCACTCACCATCACCCAAGAAGAGAATGACATTCTTGGCGGCTGTGTGGATGGGCTGCAGCTTCTTAGCCACATCGAGGGCCTGGGCAGCCTGGCGGTTCCAGAAGGCAGGGTCTTCCTCTTCAACTGCCCAAGGGGAGAGTGGAGGCCAGGTCAGCCTGGGGCCGCCCCTATGAGTAGGGGTCACCGGGAGCCGCCTGTTTACCTGGGACGAGGCCGAGGGAGAGCTGTAGCCGCAGGCCCAGCAGCAGCAGCACGCAGGCCCCCTGCATGGTTGTGTGATGGCGGAGGGTCAGGATGGGACCTGAGGAGGCCAGGACTCGGGCAAGTCTGGGACACCAGGTTACAAGCTGCAGCACTGGCTGCCTGGGCTTAAATTCCTGCAGTAAAGTCTCCATGTCCCTCCCAGTGCCTGAGGGGGCCACACCCTGCCCCTCACCTGCCCTATGACTTTAGGCCCTGTCAACATCAGGATTGGTAGATGTGGCCAAGTGTCTGAGTCAGGTCCCTCCCTCAAGATGGTCCTCGCCATCTCCTCAGAGTAGGTGGGATTATCCTGCAGTAAAGTCTCCATGTCCCTCCCAGTGCCTGAGGGGGCCACACCCTGCCCCTCACCTGCCCTATGACTTTAGGCCCTGTCAACATCAGGATTGGTAGATGTGGCCAAGTGTCTGAGTCAGGTCCCTCCCTCAAGATGGTCCTCGCCATCTCCTCAGAGTAGGTGGGATTAGGGTGCAGATGCCTTTCACCTGAGGAATATTTGCATGGTCTTGACAGGGGCTACTTCTAACTCTCGCCCACCAAGTGCTGTGAGAAAATCTTCTCTGCCTTATTCACCTCATGTGTTCAGGTTTGGTTCTGAGTGCTGAGGGAGGTGGGCTTGGAAGTATATAGACTGGGCCAGGACCTGGGTTTAGTTTCCGATGCTCTGAGGGACAGAGACAGAAAGGGTGGCGTGGCCTGGGAGCCCTGCCCACCACGCAGCTCCTTGCCAGGTTTGGCCTGGGCAGGTGGGGTGGGCACTAGGCTAGTAGGGGCACCTGGGAGCCTGGGCCCAGCTTATGCTGTGGAGAACTGAGGTGACAGCAGAGTGGGGGCCTTGTCTGTGTCTTCAGTTACTGAGGGCTGAGCTCGGTCGGCACTCTGTGTGTGTGTGTTTCCTGTGAAGGGCCAGGAATGCGGGCCCAGTGCCCTGTACGTGACGTAGACCTCTGCTCCCTTAGACAGGTAGATGGAAGGCAGAGGTGAGTCTGTTCTCTCCTCAGGCCACCCACACTCACAGGAATAGCTTGTGATGGGAGTTAAGAGGTTTCAGCAACCCTAGGTTGGGTTAAAAAGATATTTCTCCAATCCAGCAATCTCACTTCTGGATGTGTATCCCCAAAACTTTGAAGGCAGAGAGAATTCTCTGGTGGTCCAGTGGTTAGGACTCCATGCAGGGGGCTCAGGTTCGATACCTTGTCAGGATCCTTGTCAGATCCTGCAAGCTGTGTGGCTCAGCCAAAATAGTGTCAGAGAATAGAAAGCAGGGTCTAGAAGAAGTTTTTGCACACCAACATTTGTAGTAGCATTATTCACAATAGCCAAGACTTGCAAGTAATTCAACAGTCCACTGACAGATGGATGGATAAACAAAGCATGATAGAGCTATATAGTGGAATACTATGCTGCCTCAAAGAGGAAGGGAAGTCTGACACCCGCTACAACATGAACGAACTGAAAGGGTAACAGGCAGGAAGGCTAGGGGTCTCTAAACAGGGGAAATAGGCTGCAAGTGTGTCAGACGTTTTTTTCTCTCTCTCTTAAGTTGCAGGAGGAAACAAACTGTGTCAGGTTTTTTCCTTCCTCTATACAAAATTAAAAGTCAGTTCAGTTCAGTCGCTCAGTCGTGTCTGACTCTGTGACCCCATGAATTGCAGCACGCCAGGCCTCCCTGTCCATCA